>CAJNDV010035399.1:8518-22231 GCA_905221635.1 Symbiodinium sp. CCMP2456
TAAATCCTGCAATACCTTAAGGACCCGATACTAAGGGAAGTATGGTATATGCCTTATTATGGGGAATGCAGGATTTACATCATCCACCGTACTTAAGGGATATGGAAGTCCCGCAGGCGCGTGGCGAAGAAGTCTTGGCGTTCCAGCTTCAGAAGCTTCTGGCCGGCACGAGCCACCTGCAGGCAGCCCTGAATCCGTCAATCCAGGCTTAGGTTTTGATATAATATAGGGGCCTTAAAAATTAGAATCGGGTTTGGGGTATATTCTACTAGAACTATAAAAATGAACCCCCAGAACCCCTATTCAAATTATTTAAGGCCACAACATTAAGGGTTTAGGGTTCAGGCTTTAGGGGTTTAGGGCTCAGGGCTTCGGGTACATAAAAAAGGGGTTCAGAACTTCGGGGATAGGATGTATAAAGGCTTTAGGGTTTAGGGTGCCATCGCAAGGTCCGGAACTTCAAAACATAGGATCTCTGCGACTCCAAAAGAGACCCCGACGCTCTTGGGGCAGGGTTTACAAGTTCGAGATTTCGGGTTTAGGGTGCAGGATTTTGGGGCAGAGTCTGTAGAACCCCGAACCTGAACTCGCGCTCTGACGCATATCAGGCGTAGTTCTCCAATACCCAACCTTTAAACTTCTGGGGTTCCTATAATTTAGTAGTAATCTGAAAGTTTAAACTTTTTATTTCCCTGACGCATTGGGGAGGTACGTAGGCCACGACCTCCAAGCACATACCCATTTCTTTGCAGGGCCCTAACAGGTTAAGACCATGTAGAAAACCGTGTGTGGCAGTTTCATTCGGGCGGTGCTCGAATCCAACTCTTGTCCTAACGTGCCTTCATGGAAGGCCTACCCCTAAGGGTCCAAGTACCCAAATAGTAGGGTTTCAAGGTCCAAAAACCATTCAGAGTATGGATTTTGGGACCTAAAACCTTACTATTTGGGTACTCGGACCCTCTGGGTATTTCAGGTACGGCCCCCACAAGTTGAAATCCTTCAACCTTAGCATAAGCCCACAAAGTCTAGGACATTTTCAGGTGGGTAGTTACCGTTATAGGAGCCTTATAGAAGCCCTAAAGGCCCTAAACTCCCCACCTGCAGTTTCCTAGCCAAAGGCCTGAGCTGCAACGAAAGGAGCCTGAGAGCCCAGCGTCTTTAGCAGCTGCGAAAATCCAAAGCCCAAATACAAGGACTACATCCGGAACCCCACCCCTGAATCCCAGCCTGACATAGGAGCTTATATATTTAATAGTTTAGCAAGACTGTCGTTTTATGATGGTCTTCCAATAATACCTACTTAGACTAATGACTAATCATCCCTAAACCCTATAATCCCTGAACCCCTATAAGACCTTCAACCCTAAACCCCCAGGAACCCTTAACCCGAAGATCCTACATCCGTCTACTTGGAGGTTCATGGGTAGTTATAAGTGGGGTTATAAGTAAGGTAAGTATAGTTATAACCCATACTAGGGGGCTTATAACCCCACTTATAACTACCCATGAACCTCCAAGTAGCTGGTTCAGGTCCACGCCCAAGCCTCCCTCAAATTTCTCCTCCGCAAGAAGCTGCGGCAAGCCCGGGGCGAGGCTTAGGGTTTAGGGTTTAGGGTTTAGGGTTGACGGGTAGGGGGTTTGCCGGGGGTGATTTAGGTCTATATGGGTTTACATTGTTTTGCGACTACGAGGGCAGAAGGTTATGTAGGGGCCTAAATAATTACCAATAATATTTTTGGGGGTTCGCCCAAAACCCTATTCTAATTATTGAGGCCCCTATGGTAGCTGGTGGGTCTTGGTTGGGCTCAGCCCTTTCGGGCTGCATGACACAGCTGAACGACCATTCACAGCCTTCCAAGCTCTGCGCCAAGATGGGGTCCCTAAACCTTAAACCCTACACTATGGGAATTATGGTGTATTCCCAGCCCTATAAACCCTAAACCCCTTTGTTTCAGAGTTTGGGGTTTAGTTTGTTTTTTGCTCTACGGAAGCGTGTTTTGGCATGTCAGGAAGAGATATAAGCATGATGTTGAGGGCTCAGTCACCAACTTGGACCGCGATGGGAGTGCAGACGTGTAATCTCAGAAACCCAGAGCTTCTACACAATGCCATGCTCAATTTCAGTAGCGATTCGGGTGCCTAGTTCGAGATGGTCTCCTTCAGCCGTCAGTGTTCGATCAGACAGTGGGATGCTTGAGACATGGTGGGTTGAGCGTTTCGACAACCGATAACCCTCAGCTGAGGTCTTACAGACTTCTCTGGTGAGGATTGAAGCCTGAATATGTACTTATCTGCTTCCTTGGGGCTCATTGTTTGGACTCTCCCTCTCTCTATATATTGTACATATACACAATATATGTGTGTGTGTGTATATATATATATATGATTTGATTATTTACTTGTGTATGTATATCTATATGTTTACCGATCGAATCATAATGAGGCACCTTCAGAAGAACACATGAACAGAGAACTCCGCGTGCACACACTGACGGAGGAGGTTTGTGATGCTTGCTTCGACGTGTGTACTCGGCACCCGAAGGAAGTGAACGACACAACAAGCCGGGGTCTGAACCCTAGACCCTTAACTGTAGACCCTTCTTACTTGAGCAGGGTCCCTTGTTCAGAGTCCTTGCAAAAATTGTGCCTGGAAGAACTGTAGTTGGCCCCAGAAGTACCCTTACATGTGCCCTGCAGCGTTTATGTTCTTGTCCTGTGGTCTCCTTGTCAATGACTCCATAGTAGGAAAGCTGGTGCCCGAAGTCCTAAGGCGTTACTCTGGAATCTAGCGGTTCAATCCCTTGCGACCGTCGCACAGAATGAGAAGACACCGTCCACTCCTACTCCGTTGCCCCTGCCAAAAGAGTTGCAGGAGCGATGGTGCCTGCTTGCCTGCGACCCTAATTGAACCAACATGTCCTGAAAGCCTCAGCCGTATAGACACCCTGCAGACCAATCCTAAATCCCCAAAGCTTGGAAGGCTTCAACCCAAGCCGACAAGCTGTGATAAGCCAAAAGCCCGAAAGCGCCAGAAGCCTAAAGGCTTGAACGCTCCAAGCTCGTCGCCCCAATAACTAAAAGCGAAGCCCGTCCAAAGCCACTGAAGCCCAACTCCGAAAAGAGCAGCGGTTTTAATCAGACAGCGGTAACATCTTATCATTCTCGTTGTGGCCCTTGTTTCAGGCTTGACTTGGGTATCTGTGTTCGGGTTCGGCTGAGTAGGTTTAGTACAGGTGCAGTCGAAAGCTTGGACCTGAGACCTTCAACCCACAGCTTACAAGGAGTTAGGAGTTTGGGTTTAGGGTTTTAGGGTTTAGGGGTTAGGGTTGTGGATTTAAGCCGGGTTTGGGGTTTGCTTGCTTCCCGGCTTAGGGCATAGACTGGGCTTGTGCTTGGCGCGGGCCGCGAAACCCTCAGCCGGACCCAACTAGAGCTGCAGTTTCCCTACCTTAAGAACCCAAAACCTACTTTTTTGTAGGGTCCCTATAAATCCCATAGTAGGGTTTATAATAAGGACCTACAAAAAAGGTGGGTTTTGGGTTCTTGAGGTAAGCCATCGAAGTCTTCGAAGCTGGGTCTTTGGGAAAGGCCTAACAGTTGGAAGGATCTTCCCGAAGCTGAAGCCCGAGCGAACCCCTATTCTCAATGTTTGAAAACTCCGCCGACACCCTAAACTCTAAACTGACGGTTTAGGGTTTAGGGTTTAGGGTCTAGGGAACCCTAAACTCTAAACTCTAAACCCTGAACCCTGAAGCCCAAGACCGTAGACCCAGGAAGCAACCTCGACCCTTCACCCAACCTCAGACATCCTCGACCTCGCACCCTCAGCCCCAAGACCTTGGACCTCTCCTAGGTAGGGACCCTTCTGAACCCTGCTTATGGCTCTCTTAACAGGGGCCATATTGAGAGGATCTGTATCCTCCAGGGTAATCCTATCTCCTAACCCAACCCCTAAAACCCCCAAAAAACCCTTAATCCCCAACCCCTAAACCCTAAACCCCATAAGTATACAGGCCCCCCCAAAGTTCAACCCGTGCTTTTCCTAAACCCTAAACCCTAAACCCTAAACCCAACCCGTGCTTTTCTCTTAAAAAAAAAAGGAGCCAAAGGATGACGTCAACGATCTGGAGCACGAGACCCATTCTTTCAATCGGCGCCCTGGCGTTTGGGAGTTTTGTTTCTGGGGTTTTGGATGTTTAGGGGTTTAGGGTGTTTAGGGGTTTAGGGGTTTAAGGGTTAAGGGCAAAGTTAGTATCGGAGTTTCTTTCAGGAGCTTTGGGCGATGTCTTGAAATTCCAGCTCTTTCATGTGGGGTCATGACCTCGGGCCTCCATTGGGGTCACGCATTCCTGACAGTGCCCTAACCCCTAAACCCTAAACCTTAAACCCATGGTTTGAAGGTCCGGGGTTTCGGGTTTAAAAATTGACGACTGAGGACCTGGCAGAGCTCATGGATAAATAATACGAGCCGGCAGAATGGTTTAGGGTTTCGGGTTTAGNNTTCGGGTTTAGGGTTTAGGGCTCAGTAGCAAGATTCCCTGCAGTCCCTATAACCCTAAACCCAAAACCCTAGACCCTGAACCCTAAGCCCAAAAACCCAAAACCCTAGACCCTAAACCCGATACCCTAAAGCCTAAACCCTAAACCCTCCCATATGATTCTGCCATTATCCACTCTGCAGGCCCCACAGTTCAAGAGCCGTTAGACCCCGAGAGAGCCAGGGCTTCTCCCTAAAGGGGACCCTTCCCAGGTGGTTCCTACGGTTGATGATCTAATCCTGCATTACCTTAAGGACCCTAAACTATGGGAATTATGGTAAATTCCAAACCCTAAACCCTAAACCCCTAAACGCGACCTTGATTGCTAGGGGGAAAAAAGTGCTTAAAAAAACCCTAAACCCTAGGTCCTTATTATGGGTGATGCAGGATTGATATCATCAACCGTCGGATGGATCGGGCTTCAGAAATCTCTTGGGCTAAAGGTGGGCCCTCTGCGGAGGCGTGCAACCACGATGCTTAGAGATTTCCGCGTTTGGGTTTTGGGGCTTAGGCTTTTGGCTTTAGGGGCAGGGTTCGGGGTCGTTAGGTCGTCTTGGGCTTGTCCGTGTCTGAGGCAGATTTCCGCACCTGCCGCCGTCAACAAAGAACTGAGTTTAAAGGAAGCTCTCAAGAAGGCTGGGAAGCTTCGCTGCTGTCTGGCACTGCCTCTACATATTTCCATATGCATTATTTTTCAACAAGGATATGCATATATATATATAACACATATATATATATATATGTGCTATAAGTGTGTATATATATATATATAGAGAGAGAGAGAGAAAGAGAGCGCGAGAGGGAGAGAGACTTAAAGTTGTCGCTTTACGTATAGTTATAGCCATAGTTGTAGATACGCAGATAAACAGATAGATAGATAGATAGATAGATAGATAGGTAGGTCGATTGGTCTTTAGGTCCATAGATAGGTAGATAGATAGACAGATAGATAGGTAGGTGAGTAGGTAGCTGGGTCGGTAGTCAGGTAGGCATGCATGCATGGATCTGTGTATGTATGTGTGTATATAAACATGTACCTACATACAGACAGACAGACATACGTCCATGCATGCATACCGACCGACCGACCTACCTAGCTGCCTACCTACACCTACACATCTACATACTACATACCTCATGCCACCTCCTACCCACATACCTACCTACGTACCTACCTGCCTGAATACCTATCACCTACCCGGTTTAGCGTGTAGGCGGGCGTTGGTTTCTCAGGGAACAGGTTTAGGGTGTAGGGTTTGGGGACAGTGGTACTAAACTACATCTTGGGTGAAGTCTGCCTCGAAAGTTTTCGAAGTTGGAGATTCAACAAGCCAACTTGCCTGACTATCGTGATTTGGGGTGTCCCCCAAGGTATAACACCAAAGCCCGAACACCAAGACAAGGCCTGAGCTGTCAAAAGCCTTTAGCCGAGCCTTGCGTGGTCCTGTGGGTGAGTACTACATTATTAAGTTGGTGTATTACATTCATATCAGATTATCAGTGTAGTATTGCTATTTTTATTATGAGTATCACATTGTTATCATCTTTATGAAGATTTTGTATGTGCGTGGGTGATGGTGGAGGATGGTTCTGGGGTGCATGTAGACCCTACCCAACGGATAACGGAAGTGAGAAACATCCAAGGGCTTTAGGAGGGACCCTGAATAGGGACCCTTGTAGGTTATTGGGGTTAATATGGAGACTACCTGGCTATATCATGGCCCTACTAAAGTCTTTAAACAACAAGATTGCCTCCGCAGCCATGCTAAACCTCGGAGCAACCTACTTTGTAAGCCTGCTTCAAAGCCACTTGCTGAATCCCCTGTACTTGAGCCCTTAACGCCCAACTGTATGCCCCTCAGCGCACCATTGCGAGACCGATGAAAAGAAGAAGAAGGGCGTGCAGGACTATTCGCCTGCCTCAGCGCGGGACCCGGAGGTTTAGGGTAAGGGTTCAGGTAGGCATATACGGCTTAGGGTCTAGTTTGATGTTGAGGACTGCAGGTGCTTCGATGTAGTAGGGTTTGGTCTAAGGTTTGGGATGTAGGGATTCAGGCTGAAGATGGTCGGAGCTAGAATGGCCCTGAACCCAAGATCTCAACCATTTTCGGGACCTACAAGGTTCTGCAAAAACTGGAATGTCTGACCCAAGGACACCAAAGGGCTCTCCTTGAAAGAGTCCGGACCCTCCCGACGAGATATCTGGGATTCTTAGGGTATCTTACTACGGATTAGGGTTTAGGGGTTTAAGGTTTTGGCTTCACCCAAATCCTGAACCCTAAACCCTGAACCCTAAACCCTAAAGCCGATTCCTGAACCCTGAACCCTATGGCTCCCTTCTTAGCATGTGGGAGTTTCCGAAAATAAGAGGTACCTTATTTTGGGGTCCAGATAAGGATCCTACTTATTAGGGTACTACATTAGGGTCCCCTATTTTCGGAAACCCCCATGTTGTTGGCAACGCACCTCCTGGCCTCACCTTGCGCCTCACAGCCATCAAGGATGTGCCCAAGATGCGTCCGAGCCTCATGGATTTCGTGCTTTTGAGCTCTGGGTAGTGGTGAAGGGTTTAGGGTTTAGGGTTCACGGTTTAGGGTTTAGGTTAAACGGGCTACAAAGCGAGTTTGTTCAGGTTAGACAGGGAAGCAGAGCATCGCATCCTCCGCTCATGTTGAGAATTTTATTAGTATCGATCCGATGGTTTAGGGTTTAGGGGGGCTTTAGGGTCTTTGGGGTTCCAGACACTCCCTGATCTCCTGATTAAGGTTGTTGGGGTGCAAGGCTCCCTCATTGAGGGAGCGAGGTTTGTAGGGCAACCCCCGAAGTAATGCTCAGAAAAGGACATTGACAAGGAGCTATAGCAGCATGAACGGCTTGGCTCGGGAGGGCGTATCTAGGACCTCATGAGATTGTGCACGGCGTTCAGTATTGCAGCTTGAGGTTTTAGGCTCCGGGTTTGTTACTGGGAGGATCATGGGACTTAGTAAG
Source organism: Symbiodinium sp. CCMP2456 (assembly GCA_905221635.1). Lineage (NCBI taxonomy): Eukaryota > Dinophyceae > Suessiales > Symbiodiniaceae > Symbiodinium > Symbiodinium sp. CCMP2456. The sequence continues at coordinate 16,045 of CAJNDV010035399.1, forward strand.
TAGGGTTATAAGTCCTTTAATTGGGGTTATAAGTACAGTTACCTTGGTTATAACCCTACTTACTAAGTCCCATGATCCTGTAAGTATTCACGAACAAGAAGAGAAGAGAAGAGGAGCTCTGCAAAATGTTGTCGCGATCCCGAGCACAAGTGGAGACGCGGAGCACCGCTATCCTTTCAAGCGCACCTGGGCTCCTTTCACACTTTGGCCTCGTTCTGCTGCCACGGTTTAGGGTTTAGGGTTTAGGGTTTAGGGCCTTAGAGCATGCACGTTTGCCACGAAATAGGTTCTCGAGAGTACCTGAAAGGGAAGACTCGTGCAACACTACCAGCCGAAGGCTGGAGTACCGCGCTCGTATCTTCGGTAGTTCGGATGAGCCGAGGACGGCTGTCGCATGCATCGGTTTGGGGGTCTTTCAGCTCTTTCTTAGTCGCTCTTCTCATTGCTTCGGTATGTACCTCCTCAAACTTCCGCCTCACCCACAGGCTGTCAAAGATTGATATTCTTAACAGCTTGCGCACCGCTGGCCGGGTGCGGGGCGTGCTGCATGGGAGTGAAAACTCGGAGTCCCTTTTGGCCAACGTGCGAAGAAGCGCATGACAGTGAGGCAATGGGCTAAGGCGCTCACTGGGGGACTCAGGACAAGCCGGAGAACTTGTAATAGTTGCCGGTGTTGCCGACATGCAGCATTGGCAGGGAAGGCCCGCAAGAAGGCGCATCACTCTTGCATTCCGTTGTAGGCGGAGCTCCTTTCGTGTCTTAGGTGAATCAGTGAACCCGAATGCAAGGAGTTTAGTTGAAGGTTCATCAAGGAGCCGAAACTAATCTATCTATCTATCTATCTATCTATCTGTCTATCTATCTATGTATCTATCTATCCATCTATCTCTTTGTCTCTCGCTCGCTCTCTCTTCTTTGGTTCAGGGTTTTTTTGCGTTTCCCGGATTTGGTCTGCTTTCTCAGCTTCCCGTAGCCCGAATTCCCAACTTCCGCTCTGGTTTCGGATGCTCACAGCATGGCCGCTCTCCCCCTCTCTGTCTGTCTCTCTCTCCCTCTCTCTCTCTGTCTCCCTATCTCTATCTCTGTCTAACTCTCTCTCCCTCTCTCTCTCGCTTTCAGCCGGTCAGGGAGAAGGACGAACATCGGCCCGATGTGAGCTGGTCTCTGAACCTGCCCTTAAAACGCAAAATCCTGTTACAGCGCCTGAATTACATTGATAAACCTTTGTGTATGTAGCTGTATATATGTATATGCCTATGCGAATGCACATTATATGTATAGGTGCTTATGCTTGTGCCAATGTGTATGCATATGCATGCGTACCTGTAAATGTATGTGCTTATGTTTGTGTTGATCAAGCATACGCTTATGTATTATATATACATATATACATATATATATATATGTACACACACGTTTGTTTAAGTAATTCTGTATGTATGCGTGTATGTTTATGTCCAAAGGTCGAGACCCCAATTCATAATCCTGATGCTTTAAGCATCCTATCACCCGCGTTGCTCAACGATCAGCTGCTGTCTTCCGTTAAGGGTTGTGGGTGTAGCTTTGTGGGTGTGTCATATAGGGGCCTTAATCGTTAGAATAGGATTTTAGGGGTATATTATATTATATTATACGTAACTATAAATAGGGGTATATTATGCTATATGTAACTAAAAAACTATGAAAGCCCCGACATTAAGTTCAGTATTCAGTGCTTTTCATCCTCCTGTAGGGTTCAGGGTTTGGGATTTCCAATGCCAGGGTGGCCCGGCAAAGTCACGGTACGAACCAGGCTTTTGTGGGTTTAGGGTTTAGGGCTTGGGGTTTAGAGTTTAGGGGTTTGGGCTTGGGGTTTAGGGGTTGGGGTTTAGGGTTTAGGGTGCACACATGGACCGCGGAAAAAGCCAAAGCCCGAAGCAGGCGGCCCAAATCCCAGAAGCCCTAGAACATTTAAAAAAGCATAACAAAAAAAAAAATATATATATATATATATATATCCCAGAAGCCCTAAAACACCCAAGGCCAATATGACCTTACAAGGCTTTGGCTCTCTCTGTCCGTCTGCCTGCCTGCCTGCCTGCCTGTCTATTTGTCTGTTTGTCTGTAAGATGTAAAAGAAAGAAAGCTGAAGAAAAAAAGTAAAAACTTGTCTGTTTGTCTGTAAGATGTAAAAGCAAGAAAGCTGAAGAACAAAAGCGACGAAATCCCGAAGTCCCGAAGCCCCCAGGGCGCGAAGCGAAAAGCACCGTACTCTTCCCACATGCGAGCACCTATCCAGGACTTTGGGGTTTCGGGCGTGGGTGGTTCATAGAGGGGCCATAAATAATTACCAAAACTATTTTTGGTATTTTTGGGGTTCCTAATGGAAACCGATAATATACCACAAAGCCCTAGTCTAATTACTATGGCCCTTGTATTAGTTGGTGAGTTGGGGCTCAGGGAGGACAGAGCTACGGTTACTGCGTTAACGCGGCTGAGGGTTTCGAACTTTGAGATCGAAGGGCGATCGAGTGCTGGATGCGTATGAGGGGCATGGAATGTGAGCCTCTGTTTGTTCACATGCAAACAAGTCTGTGCTGTAGGTTACGATATACCATCACAATCTCTTGCATTCATGACGACGTCGTCGACGCCCGACCCCAACACCCAAATGTGGAGTGAACCCCCTTTGCAAGTCCTAGATATTTTTTGCGACGTCATTGTTTAGAGCGCATGGCATGCTGCCCTTCGTATCGTGATTGGGGCTCGTCATTGCAGCTTCCTTTGGGAAGGCATCTTCAGAGGATTTTACCACACGACAAGCCCATACAAGTGATTCTTGAAGCAACAGGCCGCCTGGTATCCTAAAGCCCGTATCATTTTGGGGGTCTTTCTGAGGCTGTGTAGTGGACAAAGGATACCGATTCAGTAGTAAACGTTTGCTCGACAATCTCGGCAACTGCCATGGAAGCTTTGAAGCCGCGACTAGTCGAGTTTGCTTGTTCTTTGTGGCTGATGGACAAAACCCTGCTCTACACTCTATGAGCATCCTGCAGGAAAGGATTTATGGGAGGTTATTTGCTGTAAGCCGCAGTTGTTGTATCCATGAGTTTTTCTCGCTTTGAGCCCAAAATTCTCCAGGATGTGGACGTCAGTCGCCTGGCCACAGTAAGCTTCATCGGAGCCTGGATGCTTCAGTGTCAGTTCTGGGGCCTAAACCCTAAACCCTAAACCCTAAACCCTAAACCCTAAGAGACCCTGAATCTGCCTGAGGTTTAGCGCACTGACTGCATGTTTCGCATTCTTTATACGAAGAAGTGCGGCAATACAGGTTTAACCTTAGGGGTACTTAGAAATGATTTTTAGTCTTTGGTTACTATAAACCCTAAGAAGCAGCTAAAATTATAATTTTTGCTAGGGGTCTAAGTTCAGCATAGTAACTGTTATGTACTTTCTTTGTTGAACCCCAAGCAATCTCTAGACCTAGAAAGCAGCACAAACAAGGCCCCCTCGTCAACCCTTTCCACTGCTACACCCAAAGCTTGAAGTTCCCCGAAATCGGATGTTCCCCCCTCTCCCCCGGAAAAAAGAGCCGTACTCATGTAGGGTCAAAGGCCTAGTGGATCAGCAGCATCCAGCAGCTGACTCGGTAGCCTTGAACCTTTAGTGTGCACTAATCATCAACCACGACCAGGGGTCGGGATGGCTCGGGTTTCAGGTTTCAGGCTTCAGGCCCTAAACCTTACGGGTTTAGGGTTTAGGGTACTACACCCGAAGGGTTTAGGGGGGGCCCTAAGCCCTAAACCCTAAACCCTGACCCCAAATCCGAAGGGCTTTGGATTCAGCGGTTGTTTTCGTTGCTGGCTTTTTGCACATTTGGCTCATGGGCTACAGGGCTTTTGGCCGTGTTTAAGGATTCACGGTGTTGAGAGGCTTTGTTCTGCAGCCCAGGCCATACAGGTCTGAATAAACAGCGACAGTACCCCCAAACCCTAAACCCGGGGAAGCTGATGTCTGGAGCTTCGGAACTGGTCCAAAGGCCAGTTTTCAATTCAGCTGCAGAGCAGGGATCACCCTCTTTAACATGGTTGTGCTCTGTAGAACCAGTGTTATGGCTTTGGGCTAAGAGTGTGCAAGAGTCCTTCTTGACGAGATTGCTCGGTCTTCTGCGCGCAAGCACCAGTGAGAATCTGGGGCAGTTCTCTGTTGAGCCCTCTGAACCTGGGCCGCCCCATATATAAACAGTTTTGTGGATGTAGGTCGAAAAACTTCAATACCGGCACCCCAAACCCGAAGCTCAACCCTGTACAAAACCTAAACCCTGAACCCTTTATCATCCGTGGTTGATGTTCTAAGCTCCTGGTGTTGCAGAAGTCATATTACTACGAGTTAACGGGCATGTTCCTTAGTGTAGCGGAATTGAGGCACCGGGGCAGCCAATCAACTTCGGCCCTTAGAGAAAGACCTTACGGGACCTCTGTCAAACTGCCTACAGAACCTAAGCCCCATGTATCCTAAGCCTTGAGCCCTAAACCTTAAACCCGAAAGAAAAAAGCTTGAACCCTGAACCCAACCCTAAACCCTAAACCCTGAACCCTGAACACTGAACCCTGAGACCTAAACCCTGCACCCCAGACCAAGGCTGCCAGCTTATTGGCCGGACTATGTGCTGGACTTGTTCCAGAATGTCCGTGGGGGCCCTTTGAGATGTACGTACGTCTTGTGGAGTGAGGTTTTGGATTTTGGGGTGTTGAGGTTTAGGAGCTTCGGGTTTAGGGGTTAGGCTTTAGAGTTTGGGTGTTTAGACTGTTGGGGATTTATGTTCCGTGTTTCGGTGCTTGGGTGGTTTGCTTTTGCAGGTTTTTCGGGGGCTGGTGGCTTTGCATCGAGGGTTCCGGATTTCCTGGGACTTGGAGATTTCAGAAGCGGTTCACAGGTGCAGGCTTTGATTGAGGATTTGGGGGTTTTAGGGTTTAGGGTTTGGGTTCCGGGTGTGGGATTTCGGTCTGTGCAACTGTCTTCGCGCTGAGATAGCAACTACAACAGTATCTACTTTCGAGACCAAGCGCAAGAAGGTGCTACTGCACCCAGCCCTACTCCATTCATTAAAGCTCCAGCTTTGCAAAAAAGAAGACAAAACAAAGATAAGTCAAGCCTAGACTAAGCTAGATGCAATGAAGGTGTAAGGAAGTAGTCTAGGGGCCTCATTGGTAGTAATATTCCAATATATAGCATCAAATCCGATTCTGAATGTCAGGGCCCTATGTCACGAAAATGCCATAGCCCATGATATGTTCCCCTGCCCTAAACCCTAAACCCTAAACCCCCAATCAGGTCGCGAACAGATGCCCCCGGTGTCCCCAGCGGATGCTGGGCCACACCAGATCTGGGCAAAATGTGGTACAACAGAGGTCTGAAAACTTAGCAATAGTAATCCCTAGATTTTAGGGTTTAGGGTTTAGGGTTTAGGGAGTCCTCCCTAAAGCCTAGACCCTATATAAACCCCCACCCCACCTCTTTCTTCTATAGCGTGTTCCAAGACTATCCAAGTTATTGAGGCCCTGTATTGTCCTTTAAATCCAAGGATCCAACAGACCGGGTTTAGGGTTTAGGGTAGCTAAGTTTTGGTGTTTGGGAATTAGGGTTTAGGGTTTAGGTAAGTTTTGGGGTTTGGGAATTAGGGTTTAGGGTTTGGGGATTAGGGTTTAGGTAAGTTTTGGGGTTTGGGAATTTTAGGTCGGACCTGGGGCAACTAAATCGTTCCTGGGCACGTATGGTACTTTTAAGGCTAAGGAAGCCTGAACCCCTAAGTTTATACCAAGACCTATAAGTTCAAAGCCGCACCCGCAAAGCCCAAACTTCACAGTGCAGAAGACGAAGACTTCTGAAGTGGTTTAGGGCTTGAGGGCTTAGGACATTTGGGTATAGGGCTAGGTGCAAATGAGTGGTGTAATCTGGACGAACATGGGTACCTGGCAATCAGAACAGGGTCTGGGGGGGGGGTATTCTACTATACTTACACAATAAGGAGCCCTAAACCCTAAACCCTAAACCCTAACCCCAAAACAGTATTGCTGACTACTTAAGCCCCTAGATTAACACGAAGTTTAGGGGTTGTGGAGCGAGGTCTTGGGACTGAGGGGTTTAGGGTTGTAGGGGTTGGGCTGTAGGTGTGCCCCCGTAAAATGAATTATGATTTAGAGGGACC
>CAJNDV010035400.1:0-14642 GCA_905221635.1 Symbiodinium sp. CCMP2456
CTGCCTCCCTGCTAAAAGCAAGACTAAACTCAAGCTCTGCTACGCGAGCTTTCGTGAAAAGCTCACAAACACGACAGGTTTCATGCTGAACCAGCATCCCCTGCAGCATGCTCACATTATCGGCAAGGTACAGCAATTGGCATGCACCCTCTCCTACCTACTGCACGCTATGCCCTGCACCAGTTGATGTTGAAAGGCCGCTCCAGGCAGCAAGCGTTCGCTCGAGCTTAAGAAGTCCAAGAACTTGCACAACAGACCGCGACAAACACATTCTCACACCCTACCGCTTTGTGCGAGGATCCAGTTCATAACCGTCTCCGGCAATCCGGCCTCACCCCGCCCTCGGCCTTTGCGGGGTTCTGCTGTTGGAGCATGCTCCTAGAAGCAGATGAGCCGTTCATACCCATGTGGGAGAAGAGTGACTGGATGCAAACCGGTGCGGCAGGTTGAATCCTCCGGCAGCTTGTCGTTGGTCACAGGGCTCCTCTGATACACTCAGGCGGACGCATCTGAAGAATAGCGAACCTTTGCAGCTTCGGACGAGACCGGCACCTGTCCACCTCTCAAGAATCGTATGCCGTACATCTACTCCAAAGGATACTCGACATCGCCTGCTCTCGATCAGTGAAAATGTCCACTGCCAACTTCACATCTCAACCCCGCTGGTATCTTCCCGTCCTTTGAACCGAAGGACCAGAGGGATAAACCGGCCTTAGCTGCGGTCCAGAAGAATCGAAAATCGGGACCTGCCATGCCAACAAAACAAAGCCCCTATGGCACGGCCACTCTGGCCTCTATCCTGATCAGTGCCGTATCCCTACTGACTTGCACTTCTCTGTCATGACGCATGCATGCCATCCTGAATCTCGACTTGCAACCCCTCTCGACTGAGCTTCCCTGCCCCGGAGCCAGTGCTGCTCCTGCACATTGGGACCAGACAAAGGAACACTTCCAGCTTCGTTGACGCATTGCCTCCGCCATCCTTGGTGAACGCCGGTGGCACACCGACCTGCCGGAGACGAGGAAACACGGAGCAAAGGAGGGGAAGGACCTCACAGGGCCCAGGGCCTCACAGGATCTCTGAAGGCCCGAACTCCTTGTTTACTGCCAGAAGAGGGGGGGCTCTCTTTTTGCGAGCGCGCCTTGGCCTGCGCACCCTGGTGCAAGTGCGCCTGCATGTCCTGCAGCATCGCAGATCTTTGGCGCCGAGCCAAAGACGGGTCTGGATCTAAAATAAAAGAAGCTTGCTCTCTTCGACTGGTCAAGTCCTGGACTAAGTCTAAGTAAGCGACTTGAAAGAACGATGAAGGCTTCAAAAAAAGCTTCTCATTTTCATGTCTCGTCTACGCTCAGAGCAAAGGAGCGGTCCATGCAGCCACCCGGACCTGGGGGCGAAAACTGCGGAGATCGCTGGGCAGAGAGAGTTCAGAGAAGTTCACCACGGTCCACGGTCTGCCGAGCAGTTTCTGCACCACCGGGAGTCACGCATCCTGGGACTCGCCAACCAGCACTTTGCAAGCCTGCCAACTACCCGATTTCATCCATGGAGCTTAGCTTCACGAGCTGTGAATGGCCTCCCAGGGCAGCTGCTGCTGCCACCGCCCCCCACTGATAAGCCTGATCATGGTTTCAGCTTCGAACAACCTTCGTGTCCAGTCGACTGAAAGTTGATTTACTGCGAATCCCTGGCAAGAAGGTGAATGCCTGAGGAAAGACCGTACATGGTGACTGGCAGTGTTACCGTCCCAGGAAGGCAACCACTGAATGAATACTGTGTTGATATTCAAAGCTGCGCTGAACGAAATACATTGACTTCCGACCTGGTATCCAGCGGCAGCGGCAGCCATCTGATGTACGATCTGCTGATCCTGCACGGCAGTGAGAGACCAGGTACAGAACAGGGCATGTTACGACTCACGACGACGTAGGCTTCCAAGCGCAACTGAGGGAGAGAGAGACAGAGAGACAGAGAGACAGAGAGACAGAGAGACAGAGATAGAGAGACAGAGAGACAAAAAGACAGAGAGACAGCGAGACAGAGAGACAGAGAGACAGAGAGACAGAGAGGGGCAGAGCCGGCTGCCTAGTCGCCTGGCGCCTGCCTGGAGCCTGCCTGCCTGCCTGAATGATTGACTGACCCCATCACTTACTCACTACCTCACTCGTTCACTCCTGATAGATAAACACCAACCCTTGTCGAGTCGCCTGAGTCCTCAGTTGCCAGAAGGTCGGAAGCCTGAGCAGCATCTGCAACATGCAGAAGAAGTTGTTCTAGCTGCAGCAAGAACAAAACGCGCTGCAACAACACCCTAACAGGGACCCTGGAAACTTTCATACCAAGGCACTCTGCCGGTGCCATTGGCCTGGGTAAGCATGGTGACAAGACCGAGCTACTGTTCGTCATCTTTCGCGTAAACTTAACTAGTCTTGCTTCTCTTGTGTTCCAAGACCCCTTTTCGCATCCCCCTCCCACCAGCAGAGTGCCAGCTGCATGTTTCTCAGGCTGCTGCTTTGCCTCGACAGGGTGCCTTGGCGAAAATTCGCTTTCGTAGCATGACCACGACCCAGGCTTTGCAAGAATATTGCACTTTGGGCTGGCAGACTGACAACTCAAGAAGAACAATGAATAGCAATACTGAGCTGCATCCTTGCACCGTAGACTTCATGCAACCTTCGGCGAAACTTATGTGCCAGCTCGGGGTACTAACTCGTGCAGCCTTCACATTCTCCTTCTTCCGGGCAGCACTGCCAAGCTTTCGTTCCACACTGTCTGAGCTGTGTGCGACCGGTCACCGTCAGCAGCAGCCTACCAGTGGCGGCGAAGAGCCACGCAATTTGTGAAAATCGAAAGACGGAATCAATCAAGCCCGCCTCGGCCCCAGGGCGGAAGGCACCACCGAATCCCATGCCCTGGCGATGAACAGCACTAGATAGCTGCAGCAGGATGTGAGACTCCCTTCGGATGAAGCTGAGCACTGTAAAATGATGCCTGAGAGAAGCCTGGAAGTAAAAGCATGCACCGGAATCAGCTGTTCCACATGGCAGGCAGGCGATGTCACTGGCTGGCCCTGTACCTCATGCAAGATCTTAGGTCTTAGGCTCCTTTCGATTCTCCACCGCACTGCGGCTCCGCCTCCTGGTGTCGGCAAGGGCGGCGGCAGCACCGGCCTCGTTGGGTCACACAGGTCACAGGCCTTCGGTTCGGACCCGTCTTAAACACGTCTGGAAGGCCCCAGTGCGTCACAGAGGTCAACCCCCGGCCTGGACATGCAGCTTCTGCCAGTCTGCGAAGCAGGAACGCAGCGCAAAGAGTGTGTGCGCAGGGCCAAGATTCCAACATCACCAAACCACCATCTGCAGGGAATCGCGGCCTCTGACTCTGCACGAGAGCTGCAAGTTGCTGCAGCGGACTGCTACTGTCCGATACCGTCCGCATGCCACAAGAAAAAGCACACCCTTTTAGCTCGGCACATTCCCAAAAAGTGTTGGTTGTTCAGAGCTGACCTGATATGCGTGAAATGCAGAATATCAACCCAAAACTACAAGGCGATTGCCGCGGCAGACCGGCCAAGTGCCATGCATCGCACAAGGCGATGGTGTTGAAATCGGGGCACCTTGGCAGTTGCGGGCGCGGCTTCCGGGACTCCGATGTTCCAATGTCTTTCGCTTTCTGCAAGACATGTTTTCTTACAACCATGCATCGGTCTGGAACTGCGACACCTCTCCCCGAAGCAAAAACAAGGGTCGCATTGCGGGAGAGAGGGTGGAGATAAATCTCTTCAAGATGCAGGGCTCTGGACTGCTCCTCTCTGCCCGCACCGCTGTTCTTGATGTTTAGCAGAACCTAGTACCCATGTCACTGCTCAACTGATTCGGTAAGGGAATGTTGCATGAGCATTACACAACTCGCTCCGATTGGAAATGTTGTAACGTTTTGGTTTTCTCTGCTGGAGCGTTTCGACCAAGACAACTATACGTCACTTCGTGACATCGTCGGGTGTACTCATTCTGCACATGCTGCTGCGCCCACAACTTTTCCGCCTTCCCGTCCGTTTCTCTACAAAAGTCACCCGTGTTTCCTGAAACCCTGGTTGTGCGCTTTGGTCGGCGAACGGAAACTACGCGTGTGATGCGGCTTCTCGCGTGCTGCAGAAGGGGAAGAACAAAGCTCTTGAGAAAGAGCTGCAAGGCATCACAAGGTAACAGGATCGCAGGTTTGAAGGATGCCGACGCAAGGATCATGAGTGCCCAGGTCTTGGACAAGACGACCTTCAGCAGGATGCTGCACGGCTCTCTTGCAGACAACCGTGCACGCTCGGTCGGTGGGGCATTCCAAGCCCTATAGTCATAATCTTCCATAAACGCCGAGGCTTGGCACGACTCCTCGTTTGACATGCCAGGGCATACAGAAACGCGAAGGCCACGACTTGGAAGCCTATCAAGGTAACCGGATAGACCCCACAACGAGCGACGGAGCCCTCACTCCGCGGGACAAGTTCGCCAGACCTTGGGAGTCGTCACAAGTTCAGACCGCGATGAGTGGCAAGCCTTGGACCTGAAAACGGAAGCGGCACATCATGGCAAACCCTAAATCACAAGAGGGGTTCGGAGTGGCAGAAAGTGGCAAACTCCCTCAACAACAGAAGGTGGGAAATGGGACATCCCCAAAGGCGAATGGAGGTGGCAAACCGAAACGGCGGAGCTGCTTTTCGGAACGCCCACTACACGCAGCCAGCGAACAACTTATAAGTAGTGTTCAACCCCATTGTTGAAGCGCATCAGGAGCCTCATTTCTGCTGCAACCGGGCTTCAGGCCAGCACCACCACCAAAGCTACCGTAGTGATAGTGGGTCGGCCTGAAAGCTTGCTTCACGGCATGTCGCGAAAACAGCATGGCATCTGAGCTCATCATGCAAAGGGCAGAGCTGCAAATCCTCTTCTGAACATAGAGCCCCCTTAGCCGACGGCTCTGGCGTGTTCTGAACACTTCGATGTGCTGTGGCTGGATTCGGCGAGTCCAAGAATTCCTGCCGAAACATCACGAAGCAGGACAAAGACTCGAACGAGACCAGAACCCTGGAGAGCTGTTCGCACTCAACCCTCCTTCTCGCCGGCCAACCTTGCAGTTGCAAGTTCACGCTCTGGAGAAGGAGTTGAATCCTCCGGACGGAATGCATGAAAATTGACGGCACCAGGCAGCCCTCGGATCACTCCAGTACCACTGGCCTCCATGGGAGCCGGCGTGACCACCGTGCCTCGCTGTTTTTTCGCAACAGGAACCCCAGGACCGGCTGTCTTGTTACTTGCGGTACACCGAGCGCAGGCTCCAGCCTTGCTGTGTTGACTGTGTTTATGTCTATGCCGTGCTGCTATCATACCGAGTGGCCGAGGTCTGTTCCCACCGGCGTTGGGGCCTGGGTCAGATTCAGATGCCGTTTGCGACAAGGCTGACAGTCTGTCAGCTAACCAGCTAACGTGATCAAGCCCATGTGGCTTGCTTCCGAACAGCGTCAGCCACGGATTCGGATTATCCTCTGGCTCAGGGCAGCACCTGTGGATCATCCCAACCTGGAAGAAGCAAAGCTAGTGGAGTGCAAGCATGGTGGCAGATCTTTTGAAGTCTTCAGCCTTCGGCCAAGCGGCTGAGCGACTTCGGGCGGGTTGCCTGCGACACCTTCGAGGCCTGGCAGTCACACTGGCACAGTCCGAGTCCGCGGATGGCGTCCAGAAACATCTCCAATCATGGTCCCTCATCCCATCTACTCATCTACTCTGATAGTGACTGCTGGTGTCTTCATGTGCATAACAGAGCAGGCAACGCCCCCGGACCTGAAAAGCTGTCTCTCAGGGGCACGTCCAGGCTCTTGCAGTGGCACCACTGCGGAAGTACGGCGGAACAATACGAGTTTAGCCTTGCATGCTGCAACGCTGCACCGCTTCGAACGTTCCTGTTCGAGCCAGTGGATAATTTAAAGAATTCGAAATTGGCCACCAACGGCTTTGCCATCTCCGGCGGGCCGTGGGGCTCCTGGCTGAGGTGGCGTTGACCTTCCAGCCATCCGAGTGCCCCCCCCACACCTTTGGGTGTCGGACGGAACAAATCCTGCGATGTGTGGAACATGCCGACGGCAATGCACTGTGCTAGTGGAAACCTGTATCCTTTCACTATCCAGCTTTGCCATTGCTGTGGCAAACCTGTACTGTTTCATGGCCTAACACGAGACAGCACTTGTTGCAAGTGGTCTCGCAACGCTGGGAACAATGGGCACGGAACGTCTTCAGGCATCGAACAAACCGTGACACCTTAGAGGTTTCACGCAAATCACTCAGTTTTTTGTGATTGAAGCATGTCGTGAGGTTCAGACTTCCTGTCACACATGACCAAGCCATGTCACCAGCCAGTCGGCGGAACCTGCCAGTCGACGGGCACACGAACTCCTTGCGGGCATTCATTCAAGTGCCTGTGGAGCTGTACGCCCAAATGAATCATCTCAGACTGCAGCACTCGACAGATTGACAAACCAATGCAGCCATTCACATTCGAACCAAGTGCTCCTGATTCTATAATCGCACCTAAAGTTCAACTTAGTTCAACTCACCGAAACTCAACATCCAGAAGCAGAAGGCATGGCTCTGGGATGCTTACTAAGGCTGCTCCTGACGACCAGTACACGTCCGGTGGAAGCTCCTCAGCCACCAAGCTCGGCTTGGACTTGGCTGCTGTCCTCGGTGCGAACGGACGCAGATTTGGACAAGGTACCCTGGAACCGATAAGTGCAGCCACAGGAACGCCACCGAAGCTCTCGTGACCCCATGTCACCTGAACGTTCTCGGAAGACAATAGAATATCTGCGGGTTTTACAGGACGCGACACGCCTGTGACATCAAAGCATGCGAGATATCTCTGTGGTAGAGTATGGCACCTGTACAACTATGTACCAACAGTACCAACACATGAAGTTGAAGACCGCAACATGTCTGCCGTGTGTTGGCCTTTGGGCAGCTACGGGAGAGGCATGAAGCTCTGCTTCCAAGAGACTAGCTGTCCCGCGGCTGTCAAAGCAGCAAAAGCGCCCGTGGAGCCAACAATCTGCAATGGTCACATACTGCCAACTTTAGCACACTTGCTGGCGGAAGAACACTTCGGCCCAACCCACGTTCGACCAGTTTTCCTACCTACCGAGTACTGCCAGATACTGCCACGCTTCGAGGCCTGCTTGACCATCAAGAGGCGTTCTTGCACATCGCCACTGTCACCCCCTGCATCGCTTTGCCCCCAGCTGACGACGGTTCCGTCCTCCTGTGGCACGTGCTGAACTGCAATTGCTTTCGCTCAACATGCAGAACTGGGATTGGAGCTGGGGAGCCTTTGGAAGCTTACCAGAGCCATAGCAGTGAGACTCCTTGCAGCATCTTGGCAGCAATCCCTTCGCAAGGCAAGGCTATACAGCTTCAGCTTGTCGCAGCTACCGTGAGAGCTGCTGCAAAACCCGCCAAGCCGTTAAACTCTGGAACCGTGACAGCTCAGAACGAGCTAGCAGCACCAACGGCGAGATGATGTCGATAAAGGGGTGAGGGAATCTGTACCACGGACGGCGCCCTCTTCAACATTGGCGGTGTCTTGGACTTGTAGAAGTCAAATCTCGAAATATAGTCAGGCAGTTGAGTGCGCGGGGAAGCGGTGTCCAAGCGAAAAACCTTACTTGATTTGTCAAACCAGTATGTCGCGCACTGGAAAGGGCCCTCCTGTCCCAAGCACACGCACCCGATGACATAGGATTCGTGCCACTGCTGTCACACTCACCCCAAATAGGAATGACATCGACAACAACAGAAGCCAAGCCAGAAAAAATGTCCATGAAGCGATGGTCACATGGAAATGAGCCTTGATGGCGGCAAAGGCGTTTTCGGTGGCTGCGACCTGGCGAGCGAGAGCGGCTGCTTGGCACATCCCTGTCGGAAAGGAGTCAACAACTCGTGCTGCACCTCCTCCACGTTCAGGAGCTGCTCGCGAACTGCGGTGATGTCACCGCCGCGTTCCTTACATGCTATCGGATGCTATGGGGTTCCTGCTTCTCAACGATGTCCCCAGGTTGATGCCACAGCTGCTAGACTCCTCTCCTACAACACTGCTTTCCCCACCAGTTCTTCTTTTGCTTGGTGAGAAGGCAGGGGATGCGAACGGTACCAGTCTCCTTCTTCAACCGAGTTCGCGCACTAGGAGTGTGCTCTCTCTCTCTCTCTCTCTCACGCGAGGCTGCCCGCTCTCCTTCAGTTCGGACCCGTGCGACACGTGCGCCGGACTGTGGTGGCCTATCTCGCGTGCCGACAGGACTCCGGGCATTGAAGCTGACAGATGCATCCGCTAGTTGCACAGATGTCGGAAAAAATCAAGTATGGCCAAGCAGTGGCGCTGAGCATCAGCTGATAGAAGATAGTGCGCCGAACCCACTATGCACCAACACCAGCACTAAATCCGTAGCTCTCTCTTTTGCTGCTCAGGGCATGGGCCACACACAGTCCCTGGGATCCCCTCGGATAAACTGCCCCATCCACCGGCGGGGTGGCCTGACATAGTCTCTAGCTCAAGGGCTTCGGCAAACCACTTTCCTCCAGTGTATGAGTCTGCCGTGAAGTTCAGGGTCCAGTGGCAGGTCGCAGGCAGCGCTGTGTGTCTATACGTGGGGCTCCGGCTTTATTTTCGGGACAAGGGTTCGTTAGCGCAAGAGACCCAGAAACCTCATTCTACTTGCCTCCACGGCAGGAGCCCGACTCTTTCTTTCCCTCTCTCTCAATGTCTGTCGTGGCCACCGATCAGCTCCAAGCTTCTGGATCTCCCCAGCAGATAACTTCGCCTGCGATGCGAGATGGTTCGTAGGACTGTTTTGCGGTATGCGCCCATAGCCAGGGCCTTCTTTCGTGATAGCTGCGAATGCACTGCCCGAAGGGATGATTGCCTCAAGGCGCCATGCTGCAGTCACGACCGTGCCAAGCTGCGAAAGCGAAAAACGTAGTTGCAACCGCCCGCCCTGAAGCCGATGGCTACTGAAGCTTGCGACGAATCGCGCCGACGAGCGATTCGGCAGTCCCCTGCAACGGTGTCTGGCGATGTGTGTTTTGGATGTTGTCGCCCGGGACGCATGCGTGCATACAGCACGAAACTGCCCATTGCACGCCACGCCCATCGACACCCTAACCTCCCGGCACCATAAGAGGTCAGCTCTTGTTGATGTGGAAGAGTTCCGGTGGTCATAGTTCGTACTGATAGCACGCTCCCATGCCCCGACGGGCGTTGCTCATGCGCCCAAATCTTGTATCAAACCGTTTGTCGCGCCATTACCTACTACGGGCAAACGCTAAGTGGTGCCCGGCGATCTCCGACGTCAATTTAGTCGAAATTAATCGAGGTCATCCATGATACAAGCCAGGAATTTGCGGGCAGGCCCTCGGAAGCAAAGAGTGTCGATATGCCTTCACGTGTAACAGAATGATGGACATGTTGGATGGCAGAAACGACAAACATTGTGACACCTGCTCACGTCCTGTGCCCATCTTCGGCTGCATCACAAGCCACGGAAGAACAGAGGAAGTTGCATCCAGGATGCTTTAGCATGCTGAATCCGACTGGTAAGATCCTTAGATGTTCGGCTAAGGAGCCTATGCGCTGTCATGATCGCCATTGCTGCACTGCTATAGCAACTGCACTGCGGGGTGTTGTCCCAAAAGCTGAAGCCACGTGTCCGTTGCAGATCCACCAAGTTCCGGCAAACCCCAGCACACCACGCTACCGTCGGACTTGACGGCAGCAAAGGCACCGGCAGTCGCCTCGTCAAGTCGAAAAGATCGAAAGGAAAACTGCTTGAACATGGGTCACGACTCACAACAATTCTCTCCGCAGAATTGGCTCCATGGCAGACACACTCCAAGGCAAACTTTGACCGTTGTGCCCTGTCAAACCATGCTCCGCACGCAGTGTGTAAGGCCCGTGATATCTTACGCGAAGCCTGCTGTTCAAACAAAGCAACTCAAAGGATGATGCGAGAATACCGCTGCTGCACAAAGCGTCAACTTCCTGCTTTTGCTGAGGCCCTGCCTGTCCTGCTACACCAGCTGCGCAAGGATAACCTGATCCCCTGTCGGCTGAAACCTCAAGATGGGCCGTGGCCCGCTATGAAGACGCAGCGGGAACCTGCAGGCTTCGAACTCCAACCAACTCTGCTGCGACTTTGCTGGCATCGCCACCTCATTCGAACAATGACCGACGAAACTGCAAAGCAAAGCTGCGATGGGTGGATTCGGTAACAAGGAACATGGGCCCACATCCTGCCTGCTGTACGTTTGCTCGCAAACGTGGACTCCCGAATTAAACTTGCTCAACCGATTGAACCACAGTGCAGCTACCCAGAACGAAAACCCGACTGTTCAAGCCAGGGCACCGAACAGCGGATCCCCCCAGACGACAACATCACCACTGCCTGTTCGGGTCCAATGTGTCTTGCGGATGATCTGCAGAACATGCTAGACATGCGACAAGCAAATGCTTGAAGCGGTAACTAAAGGCACAAGTGGGAAACGACAAGATCACTTGTTTCGATGCGTAATGAACAGTTGCAGACCAGTGCAAGCAACAGGATCCATTTCATTACACTCACTTGCCTGTAATGGCCGCGAAAGCTGCTGAGGTGGCACAGATGCTCTGCACCTTGGCGCTTGTAGACCCAGCTATCGAAAGCGCAGCTCTATCACAGCCTGCAGACGGTGCCATTAAGGCTGCAAAACCTGAGCTGCTTGCGTCTTGAAGCTGCGCTGAGACACTTCGGCTGTCGCCCCCGTGACCTGGGAGCGCATCTCAAAAGATGACACTGCAAAGCAATGCTGGCTGGATCAAGCACCATAAAGAGTGAAGGAAACGCCACGACACTACATCCTTTCCAGCCGGAGCACAGGCCGAGCCCCAGGTGATCACGGAGCCATGAGCCGTGAGGGCAGCAAAAGCAGCACCAGAGCCACCTTGGAGCCATGAGCGTCCGGGGTTAAGGTTAACACGACCGCCCGTCGAAGTGCATGCCAAAACGCAGATGTGGATGACATCCTTCAGATCCTCGTGCACCTAAGGGCAAGCTGGCTCCCTGTCGGTTCCGAAAGATGCTATTCTGAATCAGCTGTCGAAGAACAATCAGTGCATGTGGCCCTGGTGGAGTAACTGATCGGGAATACCCCGCCACAAAATGTTGACACGGCGACAAGACGAGCAGAAGCTCTTCCCGAAGGGTGCACGCAGAAAGCGATTGACTATCGGCATCGTCTCTTTTTGAGCGGCCTCAACGATCCTTCTTTAGAGCATGAATCCCTGGCCCTGTTCCTTGACGGCAGGATGCAACATTATCCAAGTAGTTTTGTATCAAACCAACTTCCTGAAAGTGGCACAAGACCAAAGCCATCCTGCACCTCGGCTACAACATCGGACACAGCTTCCTGTATGAACTGGCACTGGTGGGCCGTCGAAGGGATGGCAAGCACCGAAAACAGAGGAAAAAACATGCTGATCACGGATTGACCCTGACTTCGTTTGTCTTGCGGCACCTCTGTGCAGTCGCCACCCCAGTCCTCCAGGGGCTACCCATGACGAAGTACTGTAAGCTTACTGCACTTCCTGGTTCGCATGGGCAACATATTGTCTGACAGATGCTGTGGTAGTTATTTGTAGCTCGCAGACCATACGCTCGGCTTAGGTTTGTGGATGTAAACTGTCGTCGCACAGCGATTGAACAGCGGCTGCGGCCAGCTCTGGCAGGAACTATGGTTTGGGGGCAAAGGAGCGCTGAAAGCCTGCTGGCGCGGTGCACCAGCGATGTTCTGGAATTGATAGCTTGTGTGTGAGCGGTTGATACAGGCAGTACAAGCTAGGAAGCCATTGCCATAGTGCAGTGGTAGGGTCCTCGTCGCCCCAAGTGACGACGGCACCATCCGCACCTGGTGAGGAGATCATGAACATTGCCTTGTGAAAAAGTTCGGTTTGATTTCCGAATCACGAATAGTGCGTAACTCCAGCAACTGTATGGACCACACCGCCTACCACCTCCCTAAAGATCTCTCATATGCAGGAAGGAAACGGATAGCAGCGAAGGCTCCAGCAGTGCTGAAGACTTTCTGAACGTTCTGTAGCTCCTCTTCGTGTCGTGCAGCTGCTGCATGCACAAACAGAGAGGGATTAGAATACGACTCTAGGCGGTTTCCGCGCTGGATTGACCGGTGTATGCTGTAACACAATGACTGTACTACCCGAAATGCTGGGCTTTGAAAAGCCTTTACAAGAACCGCTTTCTCTACACAAGTCAAGCGTCAGGTGGGTGTGGTGACTTTGGCACACAGTCCTCCTGGACTGCATCGCTATCACCACCCAGATCTTCGCAGCCCCAACTGACCTCATCACTTGCGGTGCGCTAAGTCTGCATGTGTCTGATCTCCCCTCGGACTCATATGTCCGAATCATAGAACCAGCCGAGCTTCCACGGTGCCATCACGCCGAAGCGCTGCACAGGCTCGTGCTGTCATCTTCACCTCGGTTCTCTGCGAAATATATGTGCCTCCGTACAGCCTCTTCAGGCTATCCAGTCAGGTAACATCCCAAACATTGATAAGTTCATCTTGGACATCACTGCTGTCTCCACCACTGTCTTCATCGCCCCATGCAATGACTGAGCCGTCCTTCTGAATGGCGCAGATAGCATGCGACAGTCGGTTTGCGTGTAGCTGAAGCTTGTGCTTTGCCATAAATGCTCCCACAACATCGCCATCCTGAATACCAGCGTCTTGCAGAGTGCTCGTCCCTCGCAGAAACTCCGCACCACCTGGCTGAACCAGAATCCCTAAAGAAGTCTGGAGCTGGGATTCTGCAGCTTTGCGGAGATCTTCGACGGAGCTCCCGGGCTCCATTTCCACGAGAACACTTTGCCCGCTGAGGATTGCTACGGATACGTGTAGACACATGCAAGGTGCACAGGACCGCAGGGGTGCGGCGAAACCGGCACCTGGCACGTCGGGTAGTAAGAGAATTCGCTATCGAGGCGTGAATCGTAAATGGCTGCAGGGAGCACACATCGAACAGCCAGCCACGGACAGAAGTAACCCGGCAGCCACTGATCTCAGAATGCTCTGCACGTGCACATGACAGGACCAGTCCTACACGAAACCTATTACAGCGACTGGCAACCTGATTGTTGAGTTTACGGGAGATGCGAACCTTTTTTTGAGCACCGCCTGATTGAAAACAATCGACTCGTCATGACTCATCTGCACTTGACCCATGCCTGGCTCTGCCTCTTCTCATGACAGAGTTTACGGCAAGGGTGAATGAGGGATTTTGATGGATTCGGGCTTCTGCCATGTGTGAATTTGTGCAGAACTTGCCGATCCATGCTATAGCCTCCGCTGCCTGCACCGCAAACACTAGTTGCTGCGCGGTGCTTTCTTCCTTTTCAAACCTGCAGGAACCCTGGTCTTTCGAAAGCTTTCGTCAAGCCAGGCCCGGAAAGATCTCCTGATAGCTATCCATGGCACAACGAGGCCACAAGAGGCCAAAAGGTACTCTTGCCAAGGAAACATGGAAACTTGAACGCCAAAGCGGGAAACAAAGTGCCTCTGTGTGCGGCCTCCGGCAAATAGCGACGAAAAGTAGTGCACATGCAGCACCTGCAGGACAGCCCGTCGCATTCGAACTATGCGCTCAACCGGCCTCTGTTGGACCAGCTCAGAGCGGTACGACGCAGCCAGCCGTAGATGTGCAAGGCACTTAATGCAATCATCTAAGCAAAAAAGAATTCTACCACCGAAAAGGCAGTTTTGCCACCCTGCAGAACAAAAACACAAGTAACACGGCGAAAATCTTTTCAGCTATGCAAGACGATGACACATTGGGCAACTCTGCCTGTCGGGCCTCACGAAGGTAACAAGCATGCTGCGACGGCTCTATTGTTTCAAGACCCATGTTTCGACCTGGGACTCTTGCAAGACCAGGTGCGCCATAACTACACAAGAAAGTTATTGTGTGCCAGCAGCTGATTCCCTGCTGGCAGTGGGGACGATCTGCAGTGCCAGTGTTCACAAAGCTGGCTGTTGATCTAAATTCCTTCATGCCGGAATGACGTTCTTCACGAATAAAACGGTAACTTTCGCGCCACCATCCCTGAACCTTTGCGAAGGCATTTTTACATACCTTTACAAGTTCGAACCCTAAGTTGTGAGCTACAAGCTTCTCGATGACAAGTTGTTGCGGGCATTACAATTAAAAAAAAGCTTCTGGCAGGCTGTTTAGGGGTTTCAGAGCTGCGTGAAAGCTACAATACTTGGAAACGGCTGGTTAAGGCCGTCTCTACAGGCTTCAGGGCTTCCGTAGACTTAGGGGTTGGATTGCTGACGATGTCCACGGTCCATCGGGAGGGGTCTTGATCTGGCTACGTCGACTTTAACGTCACTTACGCGGAGCTTAGGCGGAACTTACGCGCTAAGCCCTGTACTGGAACCTAATTTTTGGGTCTGTCGTTGCTTGCACATAGGGTAGTAGTAACACTGCTAACTACTACTACTACTACTACTACTACTACTACTACTACTACAACTACTACAACTACTACTAGCCACCC
>CAJNDV010035400.1:14742-26249 GCA_905221635.1 Symbiodinium sp. CCMP2456
TTTGCAAGAGCACCACTAACTTGTTCTGGCCCTGGCTCAGATCCTTACGCGATCTACACCGGCAGAAATAGGTCGAGAGAAGATGCAGCCGAGCACAGCCGAATTCAAGCTCATTATCGGATGATCCGTGCGAACTGGGAATCTGGTCCTGTAAACTTCACTAGCAGCTCCCCTGTCACACTCCCAGTCACCTCTTGGCCTTAGCCTGAGTCTGACCTGCGAGCTTCTAAACTGCATCCGGATTCAGAACCGGTGCTTGCTTGGCATCAGGCTATCTGCCACGAGCAGGCCGATCTCTCGAGCTTGCTGCTCAGCCGTCTCCTGCGGAAGGGAGACGCTCTCTGCTGAATGGGCTAGGTCATGCTAGATCTGTTCTAGGCAACTGCTGTCGGCTTGCCGAGGACCCTGGCCTATGTAGCCACAAGAATAAAAAAGGGCATGCCATGCCCACTTGCCTTGCAGGTCTTTCGAAGACTCCAGGAGCTGATGCTCCAACTCGCCGTTGTCCTGGAAGAACCCCGAACATCGCTGAACTTTGAGATCAACCTTTCATGTCAATAGAGATAGAGGATTCATCGAGATCTGCTCTTCGCTTCAGAACAGGATTCAGCAGTTCCCATCCGAGCCGCCATGTTTCCACAGTCTTCATGGCCCCAGGTCACCTGGGACCGGTCTTGCTTTTGTCAAACTCTAGGGGGTGCAAGAAGCAGCAGGCTTAAATGATTGTCGAGACACCAACGAATCAAAGCCAGTCAAGGCTGCAAAGGCCCCACCGGACGCCACCACCTGCACCCGAGACTACACGCCGACGCCCCCATCAAAATGTAGGTCGAGTTGAACAACACCATGGGCGCGCGAAACTCCCTTGCTCTAAGCGGGACAGAACTGCCGAACTGAACGTCATGAGCCAGCCTGCTGCACCATCATCAGCCTCTCCTAGACGGCAAACATCTTCTTTACAGTAGCACCTCTAAGGGAGCCACAAGTGCTGGCAGGAGCAAAACAGTCCGCCTCTCCTGAACCCGCGAGCTGTCACCGCCATATTCTGGATGACCCCAGGTCACGACTGTACCATCAACCTGCTGTGAGAAGAGGATTTTGCAGCTGTCAACACAACAGAGAAAGCCGCACAACCACCATGCAGCCCTACAAAAGGCGCTACATGTCAATGCCTTGGTCCAAGGACAGGGAAAGCTTCGGATGCCCACCTTGAGCGCAGCGAAGGCACTCTCTGTGGCAGCCACCTGGAAAGCTGAAAAGGCTTCGAACTCGGAAAGTATGTGGGCCTAGATGCCAACAACAGAATCAGCATGCGTAACAAGATCTTTTTGCTTATTGAGTGCTTGCATCCAACAAGTGACCCGCGACTCACCAGTGAAAGTGTCCGAAGGCACAAATACAAGAACTGTTTCTGAAATGCTGGAACGACAAGCCCACACGATCGTCATGTTTAGCAAAGCCACATGATGAGGGTGGCAAAAGCGACACGAGAGGAGGCTGTGGACTCTGATCAAACAAGCAACTAGCCTTAGCTGGAACATGGTCACCAGCAGCCTCGACCACGTCCACGAGGTTGTCTCGGACGCAGCTGCTGTTGCCACCGTACTCCTCAGGCTAAAGGACCGACTCTATGAACTCACAGTCGGACCCGAGCACAAATTCCAGTACTATGGTCCGTCGACAGACACACCGCAACGCCTCACATCAGAAAGACGTTGGGCCACTTCTTCGAAACCGGATCTTGCAAGCTGTCATTTGTCTTTGCCCGTGTTGGACAAGGCCCCTTCCGTTGTCGAGTACTGCCTGGCACAGTCCCACAAAGCACAACTGCTATTCTTGCAATGGGAGTTTGCTAAATCACTGTTGATGCCATGCAACAACTGAACAGCATGACCTACCGACCACCGACGACGGCTCGAATGCACTACAACAAAACCCAAAAATTGCATATGAAACTATGTATAAAGTATTCAAACGTACCCGAACGGGCCACTTGTGCAGAAGTGAAGTTCCGCTCCCCTTACTGCACCTCAACCAGGCATTATCTGCTCCGCTCTGCGATTGCACAGAACAGACAGAAACATGCAGCGAAGCGATAACGTCCTGAAGCGACAGTGCTGTGCTGTTTAGATACTTAGTACCCGACCTGCCACCGAGAATCAGAATCGCCCCATGTCGCGACCGTGCCATTCGCCCTAATGGCTGCGAAAGCCCCGCCGTTTGCACGCACACTGCGCACTTGCAGCAGCTGCTCTTGTGTCGCAGCTGCATCTCCTCCCAGTTCCTTCAGCCCCCATGCTGTGACATGTCCGTCATCATGGATTGCAGCGAAGGCCCCAGCCGTTGCTTCGATGCGCTGGACATGACTGAGCGTTTCAGCCAAACTTCCGTCTGCCCCCATGTCGGGATCACCCCAAACTATGACAGTGCCGTCTCGACGGACGGCAGCGAAGGCTGCTGAAGTCGCCTGGATCTGAACAACTTCTGTCAACTTTTTCGCGACGGCACTGCTGTCACCACCATGTCGAGCCTTTGGTTGGCATTTTCATGGAATGCTACAACTGGTCTATACTTAGCAACTTGCAAATGCTAAAGGCAGATGAAGGTGCCGATCCCCAGGTGACCACCGAGCCATCGGCAGAAATGGCTGCAAATGCGGCGCCCGACCCACAGAGCTGCACAACCTTTGTGAGCTTATCGCGGACATCCGAGCAGTCGCCGCCCCAGTCCTCATCGCCCCACGTCACGACAGAGCCATCGCCTCTGCAGCGCAGCTTCTACAAAGAGAGCGGCACGCGATTCAACTTCATCTGCATGCACTGCTCCGACCCAAGGTGGACGGCCGGGCGGCTTGGGAGGTACAGCAATATCAGATTTCCATTGGCACTTACTTGGTGGCAGGCTTGAGTGCAGTTTCCAGTCTCGAAACCTCTACTGTCTGCGGGCTCCAAACATAGGGGGGATTAACACACCTAGCCGCATTTCTAGATGGCCGCAGGCTTTGGTAGGTGCTTCGAAGTGTTACGCTTAGCCCTGAGGCACCGAGACCTAGCCTTCATGGGCAAATGCTGCCTTTCGCGCACTTAAGCGCCCAGCCGAATCTGGGACCTTCGGCAGCCCACCCTCATCCCACAACCGCGTTTCTATCCGCACCTTTGACAACGAAGAGATTCCAAATCGTCAGGTCTAAAAGTGAAGTCCTATGCTTGCTACTATGCTATGCCGCTGTGCCAGTATTTGCTTGGGAGTGCAATCTGTACGTCTTAAAATCTCAGCCACTCGAAAATGTCTCAGTTCCCGGCCTCTGCAAGCAGCAAATGCACCGGCGGTGCTGCTAATAAGCTTGACATCGAAGAGTTCGTCCTCGACGTCGCTGCTGTCGCCTCCAAGATCCTCACAACCCCAGGTGACCACACCTCCGTCTTTTCGAATGGCCGCGCAGGCCCTGACGGACACATGCACCTCTCTCACATCTACCAGCTGGCTCTGTACACAACTGCTGTCACCACCACTTTCCTCCTCTCCCCAAGTCAACACAGTTCCGTTCTCACGAACCGCCGCGAAGGAATGAGCTTGCCGACCGGAGAAGATGTTGATGGAGGGCTTTCTCGCCAAAGCGCACACAAGGTCTCCACTTCGAAGACCTTCGCCGTGCAGCGTACTCGAGTCATGTAATGCCTTGGTAGCAAGCAGACTGCAGAGCAAAGGGATTCCACTGACACGGCATGACACGACCATCTAGCAAAGCAAAAACTGTGGCTTTCCGAGGCAACCCAGGTGCTCGAGACTCTCCTTGGGCTACGAGTACACCCAAATGAGTCTCCAGCTTTGCCTCCGCAACCTTTCTCAGGTCTTCCACGGAGCAGTGCTTCTCCAGATTCACCGACGCACTGTGCCCACTAAGCAAAGACACAGAAAGCGCCAAAGTCATACTTTTCCGTAGGTTCCAGGACTCTGGTTGTCAGGTCCTGATAAAGCCTGCAAAGGCTGCGGCGAACTCTGCTATCGCTACGAACCCAAGTCGCTGCTTGTGTGAAGTCTGACACGGCTTCTGCATAATAATGAGACGGCACTGCTCAGACTCGGATGTTTCTGCCTGGTCCAGCAGCAGCCGCCCAGATATCAAGCAATGCTTATGCTGATCAGTATATGCCTGAAACTTGTTCTGTCGTCACGTCTTCTTGCTACTCGAAGCTTCGCTGCCGTTGCCAGTGCCTCCTTCGGTCCATCGACAAGTGTCAGCCTAAAGTATCAGGACAACACCTCCAGACGCATCTTGAGACCGCAGCTTTGCAAATTCGGAGACGCTTCCGACTCGAGAAGTGAAGTCACCCAGTGCCTGCACACGCGAAGCAGACTGACTTTTGCAGGGACCGTGTGAGCAACGGCAGCCAAGCTCTTTTCGAGTGATAGGTGAGTTGTGGGCATGTGGAGCATGGCCTTTGAGGTTGCGGATGGAATGTTGGATGCTCCGGAGATAACCGCTGCTCCGGAGATAGCCTGAAAACACGCAGATCTGCAGTCCATGCAATGAAACTCATGCATCTATCCAGGGACTTGGCAAGATCACAGTTTACGAACGAGACAGAACCGCTACATCCAACTTCCGATTGCTCGGGCCCGGACGTTTTGGATGCCTGACTGGTACACAAAAGGAGCAAACGAGGTGCCGGCACAGCCACATGCCCAGCTACACGACGCCAACCAACTCAGACACTTTCGCTTTGGAGTGTGCTCAACTTGGCGCTGGCTCGTAAGCATAACACTCCGACCAGCCTGCACAGGCATCCTTCGTGCATGCGCCTGCCATTCGACACATGCCATAGCGAGACAGTGAAAAGGCAAAATTTCTCAAGACTTGTCGAAGACAAAACTTGAAACGGCAGCAAGATCGCGTCCGCAGGCAACATGATAGAGACAAGGCATTCATTCCGAGCATGGTCAACTGAGTTACTGTCATGCGCAACTTGGCAGCTTGGCAGCAGCTAAAGTTCGGAGTGTTGATCGTGTGCGGCAGCTTACGACTTGCGCCGATATGACCGAAAGGATCCTGGAAGGAGGAAATCACGCATCTTCGATCGCGCGAAACAGCAGAAACAGCCGGTTCTGTTCGAGATGGACGCATACAAGAAGACAAGTGCTGCAAGGCTGCTTCCGGGATGTTTGCAAACAAGAATGACAAGCCTTCTGGGTTTTGCTTGTGGAACTCGCATTAGAGTCGGCACCTAGCTTCACCGCTCTACGTGCTCGATGCAATTTCCAGAAGAACAATAAACCCGCCTCTTCCAAAGCGGAGTCATGCTCCTTGGCACGCAGACACTCCGGTGCCACAGGACTGCACTCAACAGATGTGTGCCAAGATGTGACCCCTCTCCAATTTAGACGACATCTCAACTCGACAATTCCAATGCCAATGCCAAGGATGCAGCGCCCCCTACGAGCGGCGGCGTCAGCATCCCTTGGTGCAGTGAAGGTCATAAAAATCGCCACACAGCCACACAGATAAGATACCGCAGCACACGGAAACCACCAGAAGCATCAAGAAAACGAATGAACAAGCCCGGTCGTACTCTTCAAGTGCTGCACCGAGACCACGCTCAGCAGGGGCGGAGTTCGGCCGCTCCTAGCTTTAGAAACGATGCCTATGAGCAGCACATGACCCTATACAGTACGAACCAGCCTGCGCACGGAAGGGATCGCCGAAAGTGAAGCTGTTGGCATGCGGTCGATCCTGGTATGTTGCTGGCGCAAGACAGAGAAGCTGTGCATGTGAGAAACACCGGTACACTGTTCTTCCCGGGGTGAAGCGATTTACCTGAACCGGTCGAGAAACTACGACTCCGGCAGGATTGACTGGATACCAGGTCACACCACTCCGTATCCCAATTGTCGAAATGTTTGGCTGCAGCTGCCTGGTCCGACAACAGCTGCTCGGCCTGTGAGACGTGCTAGCTGCCGTCACCAACAACTTGCACGGCCAGTGTATGCCACTGCAGTCGAGCCGACATGCCCAGCCGACTCGCGCCTCTTTGTTGGGGGCTGGAGACCCGATAGGACTCAAGGAGGCAGCACCTTCCGGGCAACATGACATGACAGATAGATTAGCAGTACGGCTTCTGAAACTCCTGGAGCTTCCTGCTGAGCCTCGTCCGAAGAAGATTTCTGTTCCCAAAACCTGTGCACCAAGGGATTCCAACACCGGCCTGGCGAGCGCTTTTGCCAGCTGTACCTTGCGGGACCTGCAAAGGAGCGGCCCACTTCCGATGGCTTCAAGATGTAGCAAAGACGAGACTATGACGTCGCGTAGAAGCAGAAAGCAAACGTTGCTATGGATGTGACACAGGAACATGAGTCTCTTCGTGATCAACATATCAGCTTAAAGGTCTTGCGAAAGAACGTAGTCCTGCAGCCATGCATGCATGGCCTGTCGGTTCGGGCGTTGTCGTTCGACCCAGCACCCCGGCCTCACGGCAAACACACATGCGCATGAACACTGCCCAATGGTCGTACTCCGGTGGTCATTACAACCGAACTTTGCATCCAAACCTCGTCCTCGCGAATTGGCGCGATTTCGGTGCTCATGGGCCAGAACCCATACCTGAAATTCATACATCCATGCGACGCAACGAACCAACACTTGCTTCCATACACTGTAAGCCCCTGACAAGAAACACTGTAGAAAGGACTACAAACTATTAATTATGGATCCGAACAACAAGCCCTCAAAGAATGGGGCTCGTGAATCAGGGGTCAACGTTTTGCAAATGTCATTGCAGCCAGCTTGCTGGACTCTGGTTCCAGTCGCAACGTGTTTGCGCCCCTCCAGCCCCCGGGCGCTGTGAGAGATGCTAAACTGTCGCATACGGCAAGATCGGCCATCCTCGTGGGTTGCAACATAGCATCGACGTCTGAGTCTGACTCCAACTTATCAATGGCAGCATAGTGCCCGATGACGACCAATGGTAGCGTCATTATTGCGAACGAAATTTGCGCCTTAAAAACAAAGAAATAGTGCCTTCGATCGGTCGACTTGAAACGTCACAACTGAAGGAAAAACTCCCTGCACAGCTTGCGCGGGCGGAAACGTGCGAGCCCACGTATCTAAAAATTCCAATCATGACTTTTGCAAACTGCTTATGATTGTTGCCAACACAGATCTCCATGCTGCCAGAAAACAAAATGCCGAAAGAGGTGGCCCGCAAGCAATACGTACTTGCTTTTGACAAGTTGCTTTGCGATCAACGGACATGTCAACACTAAGAACACCTGCACCCGTTTAAGCTTGTAATGGCTTGCACAACACGTTTCTGCTCTGGACAGCTCTGGATTCTAAGCGCACTTGTCGATGATGTTACACAATTCAAGAAAAGATTCGCTCACGCTGCGAAGACAATCACCACTCTGGGGGTCAGGCAAGCTTCAAGGTGTTTTAAAAGACGCGCAACACGAAGACTTTGTGCAGGATGTTCCAAAATGCTCGTAGAATGAACACAACAAGACAGAACATGTTTGAAAGAGCCATAAGAAACTGTTGCACACGACAACGCCGCAGATACTTCAAAGTGCAAACAAAACTTCCAAGCTCGAAATTGTTTTGTGTTTGTGGAAAAATGATAACATAAGTCCAAAAATCCCGTCAATTCTTTTGGCAACCAAAGATTACCCCTCAAACAAACCATCAATTCTAAGGCACTTTCCACTGCAAAATACACGAAATAAACAGAAAACACGTCAAAACTCTTTTCAAACTCGCAACACCAAAGAGAAACCAAGCAGATGTTTGGAGAATTGATATTTGCAGAAACGCAAAGCATCCAAGAGAAAGTGCTGAAAACACGAAAACTTGTTTCCGGACATCGGTTTGCGGAGCTGTTTGGAAGTGACCTTACAGGCTGTGTTTTTGAAGAATGTTCCAAATCCACACAAGAACAGCTATCTAGAGAAGTGGAGGTCCCTTGGGCCCGAGAGAGATCAGACCACCCACAAATTGCCTCTGCGTTGTAAGTTGCCTTCTTGTGACCACAAACGCATGCTTCAAGCAATGAGGGGAAAAGAGGCCACAAACATGCAGTTTCAGGCCCTAAGCCAGAGTGGTAAAGAGGCCACGGAAAGTAAAAGAAACTAAAAACAGATTTAAACCAAGGTTCAAATCCAACTGCAAGCCGATGGCAATAATGGAAGTGTCTTCTGTTAGAGAAGCTAAAACGGAAAAAAATAAAAGACATTCGTTTCGATCAATGCGCAGCAAAAATCAATAAATTTTTCGAAAACATGACACAAAAAGCAAAAAAAATTCGTTCTTCCGGTCTTCACAATCCTCTCAATGGTTTGACTACTTCTTTTATCATCTCCGTTTTGTTTGTTGCTCTTGCATTTTCCACTCGATGCGCGGAATGGCTAAAGCGTCCAGAATGTTCACCTCCACCATTCCTCTTTCCCGGAAGTTGCAACAGCCAGCCAGAAAGTTAAAAAATGCTCTTTGCATCGCGTGCTGCTCCGGGTGCTGATGAGCCTGCTAACTTTTCTGAAAGGTTCTCAGGGCTGTTCTGTCTAGTTTCGCTTCCATCAAACAGACAGCAGTGCTGTCGACTTGCTTGTTACGTGTTCACTTGAAAGAAGTGACACTGGTGGGGCCACATTGGGGGGGGCATGGGATTACGGGTGGACAGTGGCGGCCGAGTGTCGGTGACTTGGCAACCAAGTTAAAAAGCCATGCAAGACCAAGCCACTTGTGGATAGATTGATGTGAAAAGAGCTTTCCATCCATGGGAGAGCTGGACCGAGCACTGTTTTGAAAAGTATTAATGTATCCAACAGAACAACTACAGTTAAGTTGAGCAAATCCTGCAAGTGTGTGTGTTCTCCAGTGCACCTGGATACCTTTATTTGTACTGCGAAAAAGACGGAACTACAACCAAGCCCCAGCAAAGCACTCAACCAAGCACAACACTCGGACAGAAACTTCGTTTTGCCTCACTCGGCCACGCAGTTCCGGTCTTGAGCCAACGTAGGCACAAAGTCTTGCAGCAAACTAAAGGCGCAAACTACCGACAGGTGGTTTGGAGCTCTAAACACTTCCCCTAAGGCAAAACGGCCCTCAGGTACTACCAGACTCAACTAAAACGTCCGAAAGCGAGGGAACCTACAGAGACTACAGCCCTGAAGCGAAAAGTGCCCCCTCACACTCCAAGTGGAAGGAAACTTGCTGCAACCTGTTCTGGTTTCCACAAACTTAAAATAGTTGAGCCGGACGCCCACCTTATCCTTCAGACAGGGATACCTGTTTACACCTCCTCTGGGCGTTCGGGTCAGCCATCCTTCTTCACAGCGGCTTTAAGCTTGGAAGGCTCCCGTGCACAGAAACTGCAGATCCTGCGACTAAGCGGAGTAGTGTGGCGAATGCTAGGACAATCACGCTTCACGTGATAGCAAACACCCCTTGAGGTAAGGAAAAGTTCTGGCCACTCTTCTGGCTTTGCCAAGAAGCCACCGTGTAGGTACTGACCAACCCCGAGGCAGACGCACCCTACTAGAAACCCTGCGGCGAAAGCGACAGCGAGTAGTCTCTCCAAGAGCTGCTCACCATCCTGCCCGCTTGGCGAGGAGAAAGAAACCATGGCATCCTTGAAAGCCTGGAGACCGTAGTGGTCCATTCCGGCGGGACTACCATCCACTAGAAAAATTCCGAGGCGAAATGGCTGAGGCAGACCCTCCAAAACCCTTCTACACAGTAGATCCGGATAGTGTTGAGTATCCCTGAGCACGAAGCGCAGAGAGTGCTCATGCTTCTTGTCGCACCTCAAAGCATCCAGGTTTGCCGCAACCCCGTCCCTCCAGCGCTTCGACACCGGAAGCCCGTCGCACCCCAGAAGCCCCACAGAGCACGCGTCCACAAGAGTCTCGTGGATCGGATATTTCTGTAGCGTAAAGTACAGCTTTGTTTGCTTCCATCATGCCGCGACCCGTTGCTTCCGTTGCGATGTCGAGAAGATCTCCTCGAGTCTCCTTCCTCGTGCCATCGTCTGAAGCGGTCACCGTCAACACGTGGATCTTCGGAAACTCCTTAGCACAGACCCTGGAGAACCCCGACTCCAGCGGCGCACAGAACTCAACAAACAGCCACTTTTGTCCCTGCTTGGGCCGAAACCGTTCCCTCAACGAAGAAACCCGCCTCTTGCGCAACGCAAACGCAAAATCGACATAGCCAACCCCTTTACCCCCTTCTGGAAGCAAGGTGGAGCGCAAGCCGATGTGATGCATATGCCGAAGCATCGAGGCCAGGTCGAGGTTTTTGGTAAATGTATCGGCCAAATGGCCGTGCCACGCACAGACACCACACGGAGGGACTGAGACTGAACCTCCTGAGCGTATGTCTATGTGGCGAAGTTTGCGAAGGCCCTCGGCATGACTGATAGCGACGGCGGCTTCACTGTCACAGTAGAGAAGAGGCACAACCGGGTCGCAACCCAAGATGTGTTCGACAGCGGACCTCGCTCCCAAAGCCTCTTTGGCACCCTCGACTAAAAGAGCAACCGATTGCTGAAGCCTCGCCCATATCTAGACGCAGGCCTTCCCCAACATAAGGCAACCGCTCGAGATGGACTTCCGGTCGGACTGAGCGCTCACTACCCCACGAGGCGTCCACATAGGAGTGGAGCTTGAGCTCTTTTTCTTCTTGGCGCGGAAAGAGCTGAAAGTAATTCACTACGGTCTTGAAGCACCTAAGCACAGCTCGCATAGCTCGTTCATGCACCTTTTGAGGCGAGCTCTGGCCCCGAGCCAGAACCGAAACGAAGTGACCAGGTCCACGTGTGGCCGTGTGGAGTCACAGAGCCAAAGAATCATCATGCAGGCGCTTCGGCGGAGCCAACCGTCTTGACCCGGCCTTTGTTGTAGCCTTAGAGCATGTTTTTGACGCATGCGGAGAAGAGTTGTTCCAGTCTTCAACTCGACACGAACGGGCCCTGTACTGCCCGCTTCCAATCAAGAAAAAAGACTGGAGCAGACGAAGCGTGGACTCAGAAGATATCGAGAGGGATGTGTGTCCTTCTTGCCAAGGCGGAGTGTGAAGTTCCAGAGGGCACGACTTCGCATGCAATCAAGAGCACAACTCTTAGCTGGTGAGCGAACTTACACTGCTGAAAAAAAAAAAACAATCAAAAACAGATCAAATGTTTCGACACATGCTTGCACTGCAACGGACCGTGTCTACTTCTTTCGAGAGGCAGAACTCACATGTGCAGTGAAGGGCGAAGCGCAACCGAAGGTTGGAGTTGCAGTCGCTTTGCATCCTAATATTGCCTTAAGGGGGGGCTTTGAAGAGGGAGGAGCTTCAAGGAAGGGTTGAAAGGGGGCTTAAGGCAGACTTGAAGCGGAGTCTCAAGGGGAGTTAAACTCAAACAAGACTCAAAAGAAGCAGAAGCCACGTGAAAGGAATCTAAAATGAAACAAACAACAAGCTTAAACAAAACGCAGTCACCGAAGAAAAGAAGAAGAAGCCACACGAA
>CAJNDV010035401.1:4711-17151 GCA_905221635.1 Symbiodinium sp. CCMP2456
GGGTTTAGGGGTTTAGGGTTTAGGGTTTAGGGGTTTAGGGGTTTAGGGGTTTAGGGGTTTAGGGTTTAGGGTTTATAAAGGGTTTAGGGGTTTAGGGTTTAGGGTTTAGGGTTTAGGGGTTTAGGTTCTGGGTTTAGATGTGCGACTGCCAATTTCCCCACGGATTAAGGCTTCGATCCGCAGCTTCTTCTTCAAGCGAGTTACACGGTTAGAGTTTAGGGGTTGAGGGGCTTACGGTTTAGTAAGGGTGATTTACTGTAAGATCTTATCCGCACGAGCACTTTAAACTCGAAAGCCAACATCACAAAACTCACCGTCTGGGTGTAAGGACTCAGGGTTTGAGGGTTCTGGGTTAATGGGCCTGGAGCTTTGCATTTAGCGTGTTTCAAAACCCTTAAACTCGAACTCCTATAAGCCCTACATGCTTTCTTGGCGCAAAGGCCTCGCAGATGATCAAACTGCTGGCGCACGCTCGCATTCTTCCGCAGCCCCGGAGCTGCCTGTCTGCGGAAACAAGCGGGTTTTGGGGCATTTGGGGGTTAGGGGCGTTGCGGGTTGAGGATATAGGCTTTAGGGCTTAAGGGTTTACGGTTCACTTGGAGTGGGTTTTGGTGCGGTTGAGGGTTTAGGATTTATAGGCTTTAGGGCTTAAGGATTTACGGTTTACTTGGACCCCAAATAATCTACCTTTCTATAGGATTTACATGATACGGAACATTCAATAGGGAACCCTAAACAGGCAGATTGTACATGAGTTTCGAGATCTGTTTCTCAGGCTCTGGGTTTCGCCCTTCGGCGTGGGAGAAATTCAGACTTGTTGCATTGTGGCAGGTTGTCAGTTTTTTGTTAACAACTCCCTCCTAAACCCTAAACCCTAAACCCTATAAACCCTAAACCCTAAACCAGCAAGTCTTGGGGAGCCAGGGAAGGAGCGGGGGAGACCGCAAAGCCTCGGCTCCGAGCGCCGCTGGCCGGCAAGCGTGAAGTCTGAGGACATCTCCCTAACCCTAAGGGTTTAGGGTTTAGGGTTTAGGGTTGAGGGTTTAGGGTTTAGGGTTGAGGGTTTAGGGTTTAGCGTTTAGGGTTGAGGGTTGAGGGTTTAGGGTTTAGGAAAGGGTCCAAGTACCTAATAATCGTATACTCTCCCAAATAGCAACCTACATAACTACTATCCGAAACCTAAGTACCTGATTATTGGGTCCGTTGGACCCTTGGGGTAAGGGTCCATGTGCCCAAATAGGAGATTCTGTGGCCTGAAAGTAGCCCCTATTTGGGTACAGTGGGGCCAAAGTATCTAGTATTTGGGTACATGGACCCTTAGGGTCTAGGAAGAGGTGCTGACCACGGTCACAGGGAGGAGGAGGAGGAAGAGCTTGCCTCAGAAGCCCTCGCAGCTTTTGTACTCGGGTTCAAGGCTATTCCAGCTGGAAGTCCTCCTCGGAGATCCACTCACGGCTCTAGACCCCCCAACTACCCTCTATTATCCCCTAAATACCCACTATTAAGGACCATAAGGGCTCCATTAAAGGCCCATTGGGGGGTCCTGGTAGTATAGGGTCCCAAATTACTCCCCACCGTCTGGATCACCAGGTCTACCCTAAAGCCTAAACCCCATAGCTGCTCGGATGTTGCTCACCAGCCTGTTGCCGAATTCAAGCAGGAGGCCTGCTCTTCACTAAAAGCCAGAAGCGGGGTTCAACCCCCAAATCCCCATTAAGGAACATAGCTTATAAACTACATCGTACAACCCCTGGCAATATGAATTAGGGCATTATGCATTAATTATAGTGGGATCCCTAGTAACATGAAATGAAGTGCATTCATTGATTAAGGGATGTTGGACTGTTTGGGATTCTCAGATACGACACTTGAAACACCACAAACGGTTAAAGCTAAAGCCTAGCGTGTAGTCCACGCCCACTACCTGTAAACCACTTGTTTCAGCTCTCAGCCCCCAATTCTAACAGCCCCTCGCCCTAAGCACTGGTCTCTGATGCAGAGGATTTTGAGGTGTTAAGGGTCCTGAATCGGGGTTCAGTTTTTGTAATTATTTCATGGGGCTTGCTATGAGGAATGTATGAGCAATATGCCTTGTTACCACATACCAAAACCTCAGCATGAAACCTATTTCCTAGTAGAGGGGCTCTGGGTTGTAAGGTCTGGGGCCTAGTTGATCCTTGTGGCCTACTTCCCAAGATCAACCGCGTGAACCGAAGACCCTTGGCCCAGGATGAGCAAGGTTTAGGGTTTAGGGTTTAGTGCTTAGGGTTTAGGGGTTAGGGGGGATTAGTTTAGGGTCCAAGCATGCCAGAGGCCACCCCAACCGCAGCTTCAAGTCTTTCCGCAGCGCTCAATGCCTGCGAAACGGAGGCGTGTGAGGAGCGGGTTGTCTTGCAGCGCGGTTGCTCCTAAAAACCCTAAACCCGAAACCCTAAACCCTAAACCCTAAACCCTAAACCGTCTGAACCTCTTGGTCGACCATCTCTTCTTGTCTCCACGGATTCTTTTAGATACTCACAGGGATACTCTTCGCCCCATTGTTGAATTTGTTCACCTTTCAGCAATGCGAGGGGTTTATGGCTTAGGGTCCAGGGGTTAGCTAAACCCTAATTAAATCCTTTATGTAAGCCTCGGTAAAGTGGAAACCACCCCTAAACCCTAAAACCCTTAAGCCCTAAAATGGAACCCCTGAATCTAAGGTAGAACCCATGGGCCCCTAGTATAGCCCTTAACTCTGAGACCCTAATATACCTACTAAAAAAACCCTATATATACCCTTAAGGGACCCTAGAATCCCCTAAGGGCCCATGTTAGGGGCCCATGGGTTCAACCTTAGACTGAACCCCAAAACCTCATGGTA
Source organism: Symbiodinium sp. CCMP2456 (assembly GCA_905221635.1). Classification (NCBI taxonomy): domain Eukaryota; class Dinophyceae; order Suessiales; family Symbiodiniaceae; genus Symbiodinium; species Symbiodinium sp. CCMP2456. Next base: position 7,572 of record CAJNDV010035401.1, read on the forward strand.
CTACGGGGGGGGACAGAGACTTGGGAGGCAGCCCAAGCGCTGGCGTAGCGTCCGACTGGAGGGTTTCAGGCTTTAGGGTTTGGGGGTTTAGGGTTCAAGGTTTGGGGTTTAGGGTTGGGGGTTTAGGATTTAGGGTTTGGGGTATAGGGTTTAGGGTTTGGGGTTTAGGATTTAGGGTTTGGGGTTTAGGGTTTGATGTTCACCTACGACTCAAATTTGGTCCAAGAGCCATCTACACTATGCACCAGTGTGGTCTTTTGGCCCCAAAGCCTTAAACATAGTCATCCTGAGAGCCTCAAGGTAAAGCTAGCTTTAGTTCTGGCTGTAGATTTAGGGTTTGTGATGATTAACGTCCACTGTAGTTACAAGCTCTTGTCCGTTTTCCGCAACGTTGAGACACTTCAATCTTCAAACAGGTGCAGACTAGGTGTGCAGCTACTTTACGATCAGGAGGTCGGGCTTGAGTTCAGGGTTTAGGGTTTAGGGTTTCGTCAAGAGCCTCCCACAATATTCCAAGTGCGCCCCCAAACCCAAATAAAACCGAAACCGTCTGAGTACCCTGCCTGACCAAACTGCTGCCACTGTTGGACCTGATGGTGCGGCGGTTGTTTACAGAACACGGGGCAGAATTAGAGTGAAGTGAAGGGTTTTGCCTTGAGGCTGCAGGTGGGGGCTTGATATTTCATCAAGGCTACCCTAAACCCTAAAGAAAAGACAACAACAATGAACTAAACAGCTTGAGGCATGTGGCGCTGCGAAGCGACCGTTTCAGAACGTTCTACCCGATCCCCCAACACTGGGGGCCTCAATAATTGGGATCGGGTTTTGGGCATGTCTGCTAATGTTATGAGAATATGGACGGAGAGGGGAAGATTTAGGGACATTAGAGCGGCCCAAAGTACTCGTTGATGGGGGGGGGTGCTTGGTTTCGTGTGACAAGTATCGTAACCCTAAAAATATATGTTTCGGTTTGGACCCTTGCCTAAGAAAGTCATGTAACCAAAACTGGTAACTACACTGGCAAGATCAAGGCAGGGAAGCGTTAAGGTTGGAGGTAGGTTCTTCAAAAGGAACTCAGCACCCATCGCTGCATCACTTCGCCCAAACAGCCCAAACACCCAAATGGCATGTGCGCAGAGGCCACCGTGCATGTAGTTCCACAATGTAAGGCCGCGCCCAAGCTTTAGAGGCTCACCGAACCAAAAGAAGAACAGCCAGACATCCGATTGACCTACTCCGTTCATGTGGTTGCATGTCTCATGCGGTGATACCAGCTGAGCCAGACAACAGTCTCGCTGGGAAAAATGCATGGCCACAGCAACGCTGCTGGCAGTACAGTTTGTGCAGCCCGTAGCACCAGGAAGCCACTAAAACCAGGCCCCACGGTGACTCTGGGTGCACAACCGGATGCTTCCAACAACATGCAGACGACACATTCCAAAGCATCTCGGTGCAAGCAGCTGCAATTCTCAAGCCTAGCCTGTGTCAGCGTGAGCTGAGTAATGAACGAATCAATGCCTCAGCTCATATGACCGTCGTGAATGCAGTTTCATCATCTCAGGCCGTGTCGAAGATTTAGAGACTCACCGAACAAGAAGAAGAACCGCTAGACATCCGATGGACCTACTCTGCTCATGTGGTTACATGTCTCATGCGGTGATACCAGCTGAGCCAGACAAGAGTCTCGCTGGGAAAAGTGCATGGCCACAGCAACGCTGCTGGCAGTACAGTTTGTGCAGCCCGTAGCACCAGGAAGCCACTAAAACCAGGCCCCACGGTGACTCTGGGTGCACAACCGGATGCTACAACATGCAGACGACACGTTCCAAAGCATCTCGGTGCAAGCAGCTGCAATTCTCAAGCCTAGCCTGTGTCAGCGTGAGCTGAGTAATGAACGAATCAATGCCTCAGCTCATATGACCGTCGTGAATGCAGTTTCATCATCTCAGGCCGCGTCGAAGCTTTAGAGACTCACTGAACCAGTAGAAAAACAGCTAGACATCTCATGTGGTTGCATGTCTCATGCGGTGATACCAGCTGAGCCAGACAACAATCTCGCTGGGAAAAGTGCATGGCCACAGCAAAGCTGTTGGCAGTGCAGTTTGTGCAGCCCGTAGCACCAGGAAGCCACTAAAACCAGGCCCCGCGGTGACTCTGGGTGCACAACCGGATGCTTCCAACAACATGCAGACGACATGCTCCAATGCATCGCGGTGCAGCAGCTGCAATTCTCAAGCGTAGCCTGTGTCAGCGTGAGCTGAGTATGAACGAATCAATGCCTCAGCTCATATGACGGTCGTGAATGCAGTTTCATCATCTCAGGCTGCGTCGAAGCTTTAGAGACTCACCGAACCAGAAGAAAAACAGCTAGACATCCGATTGACCTACTCTGCTCATGTGGTTGCATGTCTCATGCGGTGATACCAGCTGAGCCAGACAACAGTCTCGCTGGGAAAAGTGCATGGCCACAGCAACGCTGTTGGCAGTGCAGTTTGTGCAGCCCGTAGCACCAGGAAGCCACTAAAACCAGGCCCCACGGTGACTCTGGGTGCACAGCCGGATGCTACAACATGCAGACGACACGTTCCAAAGCATCTCGGTGCAAGCAGCTGCAATTCTCAAGCCTAGCCTGTGTCAGCGTGAGCTGAGTAATGAACGAATCAATGCCTCAGCTCATATGACCGTCGTGAATGCAGTTTCATCATCTCAGGCCGCGTCGAAGCTTTAGAGACTCACCGAACCAGAAGAAAAACAGCTAGACATCCGATTGACCTACTCCGTTCATGTGGTTGCATGTCTCATGCGGTGATACCAGCTGAGCCAGACAACAGTCCGCTGGGAAAAGTGCATGGCCACAGCAACGCTGTTGGCAGTACAGTTTGTGCAGCCCGTAGCACCAGGAAGCCACTAAAACCAGGCCCCACGGTGACTCTGGGTGCACAACCGGATGCTACAACATGCAGACGACACGTTCCAATGCATCTCGGTGCAAGCAGCTGCAATTCTCAAGCCTAGCCTGTGTCAGCGTGAGCTGAGTAATGAACGAATCAATGCCTCAGCTCATATGACCGTCGTGAATGCAGTTTCATCATCTCAGGCTACGTTGAAGCTGCAGAGACTCACTGAACCAGTAGAAAAACAGCTAGACATCCGATTGACCTTCTCTGCTCATGTGGTTACATGTCTCATGCGGTGATACCAGCTGAGCCAGACAAGAATCTCCCTGGGAAAAGTGCATGGCCACAGCAAAGCTGTTGGCAGTGCAGTTTGTGCAGCCCGTAGCACCAGGAAGCCACTAAAGCCAGGCCCCACGGTGACTCTGGGTGCACAACCGGATGCTTCCAGCAACATGCAGACGACAAGCTCCAATGCATCTCGGTGCAAGCAGCTGCAATTCTCATGCGTAACCTGTGTCAGCGTGAGCTGAGTAATGAACGAATCAATGCCTCAGCTCATATGACCGTCGTGAATGCAGTTTCATCATCTCAGGCTGCGTCGAAGCTTTAGAGACTCACTGAACCAGTAGAAAAACAGCTAGACATCCGATTGACCTACTCTGCTCATGTGGTTGCATGTCTCATGCGGTGATACCAGCTGAGCCAGACAAGAATCTCGCTGGGAAAAGTGCATGGCCACAGCAACGCTGCTGGCAGTGCAGTTTGTGCAGCCCGTAGCACCAGGAAGCCACTAAAACCAGACCCCACGGTGACTCTGGGTGCACAACCGGATGCTTCCAACAACATGCAGAAGACACGCTCCAATGCATCTCGGTGCAAGCAGCTGCAATTCTCAAGCGTAGCCTGTGTCAGCGTGAGCTGAGTATGAACGAATCAATGCCTCAGCTCATATGACCGTCGTGAATGCAGTTTCATCATCTCAGGCTACGTTGAAGCTGCAGAGACTCACCGAACCAGAAGAAGAACCGCTAGACATCCGATTGACCTACTCTGCTCATGTGGTTGCATGTCTCATGCGGTGATACCAGCTGAGCCAGACAACAGTCTCGCTGGGAAAAGTGCATGGCCACAGCAAAGCTGTTGGCAGTGCAGTTTGTGCAGCCCGTAGCACCAGGAAGCCACTAAAACCAGGGTCCACGGTGACTCTGGGTGCACAACCGAACTATAAACCCTCACCCCTCTTCCCTAGACCCCTAAACACCATTTATCCCTACCCCCCACAGCCTTGCAACCTGAATCTCAGCCAGTTTTCCGCCCGAACCCCAACCTCGAGCGCTTTGCAAACTCAAGCACCAAACGTACGGTTGGATTGCAAAAGCATCCCTCAACACCACGGTTTAGGGTTTAGGGTTTAGGGACCCCCAGTCTAAGCATCTTGGCACTCAGAACCTAAAGCCCATTAAACCCCAAACCTCCAAACCCTAAATTAGACCCTTGTAGACCTCGAGCCCTAACCCCAAACCTTAAAACATAAGAACTACCTAGAGCTCTGACACCCCAAACCCCAACCCAAGATCTTCTAAGACTTGAAAAAGCATGGTCCGTCTCCTCCTTCAGAATTGGGTTTAGGGTTTAGGGTGCAGAATCGTCGTCGCCGTGATTCTTCGGACTTAAACGGAATCATGTAAACACTCCCCAAAATACACGGATATGCTCATCCAACACCCAGCTGCCTACGAAACTTTGGTCTGTTGAAATTATAAGGCCAATAATGCCTGAACTCGAAAGCCTTAATTATAAACCCCTGAAGCCCTAAACCCTGAAATATGGAAGCGCTACGACTTCAAAGCTTGAAGCCTGAGGCTCAGACCCTAAAGCTTACTTCCCCAATAAGCCAGGGAAATACAAGGTTAAACTTTCCGACTACTACTAAAGTATAAGAACCCAAAAGTTTAAAGGTTGGGTATTCGGGAACTAAGAAAATGGGAGTTTCACGAAAATAAGGGACCCTCATATAGTACCCTAAATAGTAGGATCCTTATTATAAGGACCCCAAAATATGGTACCCCTTAATTTTGGAAACTCCCAAATAGAAGCTGAACGGTCGTCTGGGACTCCGGGCGCATTCCTCCAGGCCCTCTGCCGTGTCTGACACGCTGATGTCCTTCTTTCGGGCCGAGGGGGCCTACCTTCTTTCGGGCCGAAGGGGGCCTAATACAAGGGCCTTGCGGGTCAGGTTTATTGTTTAGGGTTTAGGGTTCCTGACTTATACATCTTAGAAAACCATCCAATAGTCGGAGGGTCCATGTACTTCCATTGCATGTACTTTGGCCTCAAAGGGCTTTTTATGTCGGTGCCTTACGCCCCGGGTCTGTACTGTATAGGCACATGGACACCTCGAGGTTCAGGGTTTGTGTTTGATAGGGCTGGAACCCCGAAGCACAAAGCCACACAACATCTAGAGCTCCGTTGCATAGTACAAAAGCCCGAATACACTTCTACTACATGTTCTGCCCCCCAAAGCCTTTGCTAGTTATTCAGGCCCCTCTTTGTGTTACGTATGCGTTGTTGTTGCGATGTCTTGAGGCTTCAAGCTCCCAGCATCTGGAATTCTTCTGTGACGGAAGAGACCCCGTGATGTCGTATTATGTAGCTGTACCTGCTTTACGCTCCTGCCTTCGCACCTGCTCAGGCAACCGCCGAAACTCACGACGACTTGGCGACATTACCGTCTCTTTTCATGCCCCCCCCCCTCCCCAAGGCTTCCGGAATGGCCTTCAACCCTAAAACCCTATAACCTACATATAAGCCCCCCAAAGGGTCCACGACTCTCTAAGCCATATCGTACATACAATTCACACAAGAGTGCCATAGAAGATCCTCTCCGAGGATGAAGTCTCCAACAGAGGCACGGGAACCCTTCGGCACATGTGGTAAACCCCAAAAAGTTGGAAACCGGATGAAGGACGAATAGTGCTGGGATTCCTTATACATTACTCTTAAGGAATGAGGCTATTGGGTCTCCAACTTTTGGGCTTCTACTATAAACCATATCAGCACCGCCCTTCATGCGACAAGCGTGAGCTCACAGCCAACCATATAGGGTCCTTAATGATTTGAATATGGTTGTGCACCACATTGCCACTATACTAGAAATAGCATAAATATCCCTATCAGACTGCTGAATATCAAACCTAAACCCTGGCCCCAAAACCCAAAACCCAAAACCCTAAACCCCCAAACCCAAAACCCAAAACCCTAAACCCGAACCCCTAAACCCAAAGGCCTAATTAGACCCGAAGCCGCTATGTGACAAGAGCAACAGATCGGAAGAAAGAGCCGGTGAGACCTGCAGGGTGGAAGGTGAATTGAAATGCCGCTATGGCTCTGAGTTTAGGGTTTAGGGATGATTAGGGTTTACGGTTTAGGGTTTAGGGGTTTGGGTTTAGGGTTTAGGGATTAGGGTTCCTTGCCGGAAGCTTGACCCTGACTGAATCCCTAAAAGAACCCTTAGAGGAACCAAACCCTAAACCCTAAACCCTAAAACCTAAACCCCTTGCAGGCACCTATGGAGTTAGGGTCACTGGCCTCCCGCAGTGTCACCACCGCACGGAGGAGATCGTCGAGGATAGAAGCCAGATCGTCCTGCGAGCCGATGTTTGTCTAACAGGGTTGCAATGGGTTTAGATGTTTGTGACTTTGTGACCGGGTATATTCCATTTTTGGTTTTTTAGAAGCAACGGCCTAAGGGTTTTACAATATGTTCCCCGAAACCCTGTAATTCCCTGAAGCCCTGTAGAACCTTGGATCCCAAACCGTAGTATTCTTAGCCTAATACCCTAAGCCCTACGCTTTCCAAAAAAGACGGCTGGAAGCCGGCTACCTGGGTGGTGGTCCCTCGTTTGAAGCGGACCGGATTCGAACCAAGAAGCCAGGGAAATAAAGGTTAAACTTTCAGATTACTACTCAATTGTAAGAACCCAGAAAGTTTAAAGGTTGGGTATTGGAGAACTAAGTCTTCAGGGCTTTAGAGTTTTCGGATTTCAATTGGGCCCAATTTGGGCGTTCAGACCTCTGTCGCTCAAACAAGGAGGCCCCTTTTCAAAGAGGACCGCACCCCTAGAAGCCAGGTTCCATATTTGCAAGGCCTATAAAGAGCCTAAACCCCTTGCTTTCAAGGTGCACATCACGAATATATGAAAGTTCGAGGCCCGAAAACCCTAAACCCCCAAACCCGGACCCAAAAGCCTTGAAACAAATACATAGAGCCTAGGCATCCATACCTACTTTTATTTCTAACGACATTTAAAGTACTTCCAACCTCACCCAGGGTGGCCTTTTAAAGTGCTCGTAAATAAGATTCAAAAGCCCTGTGCGCAATGCACCTAGGCAAGTATAACACTGTCCCGACAGCCTACCTAGTCACTGGCTGAGAACAAGGTTCCCTAAGTAACCTCTGCACCAACCACCTTAGGGCTTCAGGGCTTTAGGGTTTACGGTTTAAAAGGGCTTAGGGCTAGGGGGTTTAGGGCTTTAAGGGTTTACGGTGTAGGGTTGGGGGCCCCTCCTTGTCGAAGGTCTCGCGCAAGGTCCGGATCAGCGACATCAGCCGATCGACAAGATCCAAGCAGACCTTAGTGCTTGGGCACATTGTATTACTTGGCGTTACTGAGTATAGGGTTTGCGGTCTAGGGTTTAGGGCTGTCGGTTTAAACTTAGGATTTAGAGGAATAGTCTTAGATTGCCAAAAGTTAGTTGGGCTGGGGGGTACTGTAACCAGAAGGACTAGAACAGGGACTATAGGGGAGTACCATTGTGAGTTGTGAAGTTGTTCACACCCTGCATAATCTGTTTGTTTAATGTTTTTGTGCCCTTGGTTCTGATGTGGTCGTATATGAGAGCTTCCCACAGCAGCGGATCCCATATTCAGACCGTAAATGAAAGAGCTCGCGTCATGAACATCTTCAGTGACCTAACCTCATCTTCCATCGTACACTAGGAGCGAACTGCCTTTGCGAAGTCCAGAACGTCATCGAACAGCCTGAAGCGCAGCACCACCGAGTAAACGACACGAAATTGGCGATGCGTGCCCATAGAGTGGTACGCGTGCGTCCTTGGGATGAGGACATCTTTCACGTCCTTAGTTGCGTCCGGTCCCAGAATCTCACCCCACCTCGCGGTCGCTGCGACACTCCTTCCAGTAATGACTGGCATGATCGGTCGTGACAAGCTGCGACGTGTGCGGCTTGACAATGACATGCCCCAAGTTCCCCTCCTTCGAACCAACAGGGCTTCTATAAGGCTTCCAACAAGGTATATAGACCTTCTATAAGGCTCCTATAACGGTAACTACCCACCTGAAAATGTCCTAGATTGCAGGTATGACAGGTATGATTTCCAAGACTACTCCTTGTAGACTTATAGGGGTCCTGAAGCAAGTAGGTACCATAGACCCCCAAAGCCCAATTCTACTCACAATGCCCCTAAGATTTTAGCAAGTAAGACCTGTTTGCGGAAGTGGCGCTTTAACACGAAGCAATGCCTCTGTCCGTTCCTGCAGAAAGGGCGGTATGGCTAAGACATAGTTACGGACACCCCAAACCCCAAAAAAACAAGCCCTCGACCCTAAACCCTAAACCCGAAGCCCTAGACCCCAAGACACAAACACCTGAACCCTCAAATCTCAAAGCCCGAAAGACCAGGCTCCTTGTAGATCCCTCCAAGCATCCCTTAAAGGGTTTAGGGCTTTAGGGTTTTAGGGTTTAGGGTTTAGGGTTTAGGGTTTCTGGTCCGGGGTCTAGGGTTTAGGACCCCCAAAGCCAGCCAACACGACGCAGACAGAGGGTCCCCACGGAAGCTACATCGCCACCTGGCCGCAGGGAGTGAGCTGAATAATGGGTATTTGGGGTCTAGTCGAGGGTTGTTAGGGGGTCTAGGTCGATAGAGTTTAGGGTTTGGAGATTAGGGCGTCGCCATATAGTTTGACAAGGGCCGGAAAGGGATCTATGAGGGGCGCCGCCGTGTTCTACAGTCTCAAACGCTGTACATGGGCGGCCAATAAGGTTATCTCAAGGTTTTTTTTATTATACGGGTTTCAGACGGCTTTATGTGGGTTTCATCGGGTTTTATATGACTTACAAGGATGTTTGTAGATTTGTAGATCCTAGCAAGCAAACAGTATGTACTTGACCCAAAAGATACCAAACAGGAAGTCTTTCCAGGAAAGAAATGTTGCTTGCGATTTGTATAGTTTATACTTACATGAACGGAAAGCTGACCTCCAAACGGTTTTGGGTTCAGGGATTGGGGTTTAGGGCTTCAGGGCTGAAAGCCCTTGCGGTCAGCCTCCCAAGCAGAAACCCTGGCCCTATAACCCCGATATATTAGGGATTATGCAAAGGACTACAAGGTTTCTTAACCAGGTTCCTATCAAGTCACACTGCGCAGCAGGCAATTCACGCTTCACTCTCTTGACGTCTGCCACGAGGGCGTTCTGCTTCTGCGCCAACGCGTCGGCAACGGCCACTTTTTGCCGCCTCGGTCTTCGCCGTCTGAATTTCCCTCACCCTCCTTCCAGGGGGACCATGGCTTTCGAGGTGGAACCTAATCAAGAAACCCTGGTTCTTTATTAGGCTTCTTCATATGACCCCTAAGTTGTAGTGCCAGGGTTTCTTAATCAGGTT
>CAJNDV010035402.1:0-10209 GCA_905221635.1 Symbiodinium sp. CCMP2456
GCGTAGGCGTAGGCGTAGCATGGGAGGAGGAGTAGCAGGAGTAGGAGTAGGAGTAGGAGTAGGAGTAGGAGTAGGAGTAGGAGTAGGAGTAGGAGTAGGAGTAGGAGTAGGAGTAGGAGTAGCAGTATTGGTAGTTGTTGTCGTCGACGGAGTCGATGTCGTCGTAGTATACATTATATAGTCGTCGCCGTCACAGACGTAGTGGCAGTGGCATTTGTAGCCACATGTCGTCGTCGTCGTCGTCGTAGTAGTAGTAGTAGTAGTAGTAGTAACCAGTAGCAGTAGCAGTAGCAGCAGCAGCAGCAGGAATGACAGCAAAACGAGTAGTCATAGCAAGAGTAGTAGCAGGAGTGGGAGAAGCAAAACAGCAGGAGTCGGAACAGCACGAGCACTAGCAGCATAACGAGCACTGTCAGCACAGCATCATCAGCAGCAGCAGATCAGCAACAGGCAACGGCGCTAAATAAAGTAGCTATCATGACACGGTCATGCATGAAACTAGCCAAATGGAAAATAACACAGACTGGCGACAACGCAAAAACAAAGCGAATGGGACAGCAAGGTTGACGATGCGGTCTTTCGTGAACAACGCCAACCTTCAAAAACATAGCACTAAAACTGTACGGAGATAGTGCTGCATAGCAGTATATGATGTAGATGATATGAACGATTACAGGGCAACGGGAAGAAAGGCTGTAAGACCGGAGTGCCAGACGACAAGATTGTGAAACCATGATTTTCGATATTGATTTTAGGGGGGTTCCATATTATAACTATGGTATACTATAACCCCAAAACCCTATTCAAGCTATTACGGCCCTATATTAAACCCCAAACCCTAAACCCTGCTGAGACCCAGTCGGGCTTTTTTTACGCTGCTGAGGCCTCGGCTGTGGCGTCGAAGTCCGTCCACTACAGCCAAGCACGCCCCGCAGCTGACGTCAAACAGCTGTCAGGGTTGCTGGTTTGATTACGAGGAAATTGATCCTGAATTTTATTCCCCTCTGGCTCTAAGCTTTTGGGGGTTTTTGGCCCAAAGACCATGCTACGTAAGGCTTTTGGGCTATTTTGGGTCTGGGTGTTATAGTATACCATACCCCAAAGGTCGATTCTAAATCCTACGGCATAGCAGACCCGAAAACTCCACTCCATTACTCTAGCACAACAGACCACGTAGCCCTACTCTATAGCTATTCACAGCATAACATGCCACGATACAAATCCCTGTTCTGAAAATATTCGAATCGAACTTTCCCCTAAGCCCTGTTCGTATTATTAGAGAGCTGTCGTTCAGGAGCTGTGGCGCTTCATGAGGGATCTACTCAGACCTTCTAAGATCCCTTAAGTATTCCATAATCAATAAGTAAAAGGGATAGCGGAAGGTCTGGGTAATTAATTAAGCATTTAGGGTTTAGGGTTTAGGGTTTAGGGTTAGCTCTAGCGGAGGCTACAAGTTCCCATCATGCCAGTTTGGTATATGGGCCGGAATTAATAATTCGAACGGGGTTCCGGCTCCTCTAGCACAGGGATACCATAAGCGCCACGAAAAGGGCTCCGTGGTATAAAGGGGCCTAAAGAATTACAGTAGGGTTTTATTGACTTAACTAGGGTTATACTGTCTCGTACGTGCCTGGACAGTGGCTTTCGATTCCAGACCCACAACCCTTCTGCAGCAGAAGTGAGGCAAAATATGCAATCAAACGTCATGAGGTGGTCTGTTTCAGCGCAGGCTTCAACATCTGCAAAACTGCTATTGGTCGACCGTTGGCGAAGCGAGATGCAGATGCTGGGTCAAGACTCAAGACTTACTGGAATGAACCCTAACCCTTAACCCTAAACCATCACCCGCCACCACTCATCCCCAAACTTCAAACCACACCCTAAACCCTAAATCCTAAACCCCAAACCCTAAACGCCAAAATACCCAAGGCACCACAACACAGCAACCCTTAGATTCAGGGCGCCGACCCTGGAAGCCTCGAGATGACAACCCGAATAAAAACGGACTTACTTTGACCATCACGGGACTTACGGTTGATGATATTAAATCCTGCATTACCCATATTAAGGAATATACCATAATTCCCGTAGTTTAGGGTGCTTAAGGTAATGCAGGTTTTATATCATAGGCAGTAGTAAGTGAGGTTAAAGACCTTTCTTGGTGTTATAAGCATCTATAACTATAGTTACCTTGCTGATGACGCTAGTTACCAGGTCCCAGGACCCTTCAAGTAGGGTTTAGGGTTTGGGGTTTAGCGCTCAGGGTTTCGGGTTTGGGGTTTAGGGTTCGAGGTTCAGGGTTTAGGGTTTAAGGCCTAGATAGATGCGGCCACATAGGGTTTACAGTGCGCAGGACTTTGGGTTTAGAGATTGTTGTCGTAAACCCTAAACCCTAAACCCTAAACCCTAAACCCTAAGCCCTAAACCCTAAACCCTAAACCCTAAACCCACCTCGGTGCAAAGACCCAGGCCCTGATCTTCAGGAATCCCCACCATGGGAAGTTCTCTAAAATCTAGTTCATGGTTGGGGTAGTATTAAAAATTAAAATTTTATATTCATTACTGGGTTTAAGTACCCTTAAACATGTAAAATGATACCCAACTATGACAAAGAAATAGGGTCTTCTTCGGGTCCTTTTGATAAGAGTGCCGTAGTAATTGGGGACCTAAACAGGGACCCTAATTTAGAGAATGAGCCACATCAAAGGCTTCGGTCAAGAGCTAGGTTGACAGCTTTGTGGCTCCAAAGGGTAAGACTCTCCACATACAGGGTTAATGGGTCTCGGTTCGCGTCTTGGGGATTACGTATGATCAGTAACCCAAAGGAAGAATATCGCTGGTTAGCTGCTCAAGCTTCTCTATGTGAGAGCCAAGGCCATCTTTACTTGAAGTCTGAGCCACCAGTCCTGCTCTGTACAGTGAGTTCATCGTCCTGGATTCGCGGAACGGTACGCCCACAAATCCAAAATTCCATTGACACCCTGAACCTTGAAACAGGGCATGGCTTTCCTGACCCCAGCGTGTATAGGTAGAGCCTTCCCGAGCCTACGCAATCCCAGCTCGGAGAACTCGGGGGCTTTCTGCGTCCCGTAAAGACCATGCTCACCACATTCAACACATCTACACAACTATCTGTAAATAAACCTTTCAACCTTCGACAAACATTACATAGCTACATACATGCATGCATATATATATATATACACACACACACACATACATACGCACACACATGCATGCATGCATGCATGCATGCATGCATGCATGCATGCATACATACACATATACATATACATANNCACACATACATACGCACACACATGCATGCATGCATGCATGCATGCATGCATGCATGCATGCATACATACACATATACATATACATATACATATACATATACATATACATATACATATACATATACATATACATGTGCATACATACATACATACATACATACATACATACATACATACATATATATATATATATGTACACATGCACGTACCAATGTGCATACCTACCTACCTACCTACCTACCTACCTACCGACCGACCGACCGACCGACCGACCGACCGACCGACCTACCGACCATACATACATACATACATACATACATACATACATACATACATACATATGCACATATGACATACGTACGTACATACATATATATATATATATATGTATATACATACATACAAGTATGTGGGGTATTTTTGCAGGCGCCATGGTTCAGCACAGTGAACGCCGTTCTCAAGGATTTGCACCGGATTCATCGGAAAAAGGTCGGGATTATCACGCGCAAGGGGGGGGCAGGCCGTTTTAGGCGCATGGAACATATTTTTAAGGCATGCGCAACGGATTCCGTAAACCCTCTACCCTAAACCCTAGAACCTAAACCCTAACCCAATAAGATAAAACCTAAACCCTAAACCCAATACCTCCACATGCTAATGAGATTTTCCGCGCATGTTCTTGATAATTCATGCACATCTCTTTGCCAAATCGCGTGCTCGTCGTGATAGAGCTGGCCTTTATTCCCGAACCATGGCACAATGAACTCAAAAAGTTTATGAAAAAGACAGCTCCACACGTATGTATGTATCGGAACATACCGACATAATTATGTCTGTATGTATGTGCATGTGTATATATATATATATATGATACCTGTATATACATACAGTGTATGTACATAACACGTACATACACACCACATAAGAGTTGCTAGGGAAGAACCCATGAATACGTGGGGTCCCTGAGGGGATCGCAGGCTCCGTAGCGGTGACGGTCTTTAGGTTTACGGGTTTAGGGCTTATAGGGTTTATGGGTTGAGGGTTTAGGGTTTATGGGTTTAGGGTTTATGCGTTTAGGGTTTAGGTTTGCGGTTTGCAGCTTTGAAGTTAGGGCTGAAGGCTTTAAAGTTTAGGGCTATCATTTCGGGATCAGGTTCTTGACGTGGTCCATGTAAAGGCTCAGGTTTGTCGGGCTGCTATACCCTAAACCCAAACCCTGCGGTGTCTCCTCTATGGCTGAGCCTGCAGCCGCATGGTCATGTTTCTGATTCCAGCAGAACGGGTTTAGGGTTTAGGTTTAGGGTTTCCCTACATCCTGGAAATCCCTCCTATAATGGCTTCGACTATAAAGATCTATAAAGACCCTAAACCCTAGACCCTAGACCCTAAACCGACACATCCCAATCCAGCCCTACAAAACCCTGAAATTGTCGGGGCGCATGGACGGACTGGTCCGGGCGGGCTCTTCCTCTGCCCAGGGCCGACACGAGTCGGCACGCTTGCTGCAGTTTGAGTCTACGGCCCCGGCTGCAGCATGCCTAATGTAGGGGCCTTGATAATTAGAATGGGGTTCTGGGGCCCATCATACTATAAGTAGAATAAGGAACCCCGAAAATAGTATAGGTAATTCTTTAGGGCCCTATATTATGCTCCAGGCTTTCTAAGTGCAACTTTACAGGACTTAGGGCCCTGGCTATCCAACCCCAAAGGCCAGAGCCGGTGCAGAGACGAGCGAGCCGACGTAACTACTCGAACCTCAGCCAGCCAGACCGCCCGGTGCCCATCTGGACACGGTGAGGTAGGAGCCGAAATAATGGGAACATTTCGACTTCGGGATGGGATCTGTAGCATGTATATATTTACACAGAGGTGAGTATGTGTATATATATATATACAAAGAGAGAGAGAGAGAGAGAGAGAGATAGGTATGCGCACACTCACACATCAACTTTTGACATGAAGTCTATACATATATATATATATATACATATGTGTGTGTGGGCGTCTACCTACTCGAAATTCTATTGTGCTTGCCCTCGACATACATGCAGATTTCCGAACCATTCCGGCTCCTACAGAGTAGGGTCTTGGCGGCGTCAGGTTTTCCGGAGCTGCACATGAGTTTCAAATGAATCGGCTGCGCTCTACGGACAGGGCTGCGGGCAGCTCACAGTGCCTTAGAGTACATCGCGTACTTTCTAGCAACATAAATCTGCGAACCTGGGCAAACACCGAACACCCTAAACCTCCCTAAACTGTAAACCCTACACTAATAAGCCCTAAAAGTTTGGGTTTCTGGGTGTGGGGCTTGCACCCCACGGCCTTGGCTGGAAAATTAAACTAAGAGATTAAGCCATTTCTGTGAAGGGATTCTTCGTCACGTCCCGCAAGAGCTCACCGCCAAACCCTCCATAGCTTGTAAACTCGAACTTTAAGATTCATCCTCTGCGTCTTCACTGACAACCAAACAATACCCAAAACCCTAGTTGGGTCTAGGGTTTAAGTTTAGAGGTTACCGGCTTATGCAGGGTTAGCATGAACCTTGCAACCCCAAACCCTATACATCCTAACCGAAGAGCGAGGGTCTTTCGGAACTGCACTGCACAAAAGCACGTCTCGATTTCAGGTCTGGTCCCCGTGCCGCGCTAAGTGCAACCCCTAAGCTCCTAAACCCCAAACCCCAAAGCCTAAACCCGAAGATGCGTGCCCCAGGAGAACTGCACACCTCGTTCAGGAGTAAGGGTAGGCCCTTAAGACAGCGGGTTGATAGAGTAATATAGGATTTCGCAGCATGAAATCTTACCTGGACCCTATGCAACGCGCGGTTTCGGCAAGTTTGGAGTGCCAGGGTCCAGGTGGGCAGTAAGCCGTTAAACCCTGCAGCATGCCCGTCTTCTGGGTTCGTGTCAAGGAACTTAGTGTAGGGGGCTTAACAGTTAGAATAGGGTTTTGGGAGTTCATTATTATGGTTTGTAGTTTAGTATACCCCCAAACCCTATTCTAATAATTAAGGCCCCTATATTAACTTAAGCTGCCATGATTGAATGATATGGTCTCCACAGGGTATCATAATTATGATGGTACCTTCGGAAGAATCGTAGCAAGAACCCAGTCTTGCCCATGTTGGGAAAAAGGCCTCGAGGAGGCTTCGTCCGACAGATCAGTGGGTCTCTGCTTCAGGGAGCACTTCGCTTTCGACTGAGAGGGCGCAATGTAGGGGCCCAAATGATTAGAATTTCGAATAATATCTTATGGTAAAGTGACTCATTAAATTGCAAAATGATATACCTACAAGACTCTACTATAAGTTTGCGGGCCCGTATATTGAGGTTGAAATCGGGATTGAACATTTTCGAGGATTTGGGCACTCGGGTTAGGCTTTAGGGCTTTCGGTTTAGGGTAGGCTTGAAGGTAAACCCCACAAAATATTGGAAACCGGATTAACGACAACTAGTGCTGGGGTTCCCCTTGAGAACTGAGGCTATTGCGTTTCCAACTTTGGGCTTCTACTGTAGGGTTTAGGGTTGCGTTGAAGGCTCGGAGATTGGCTCGAGATTTAATGTAGGGGCCGTAACAACTAGACTAGGGGTTTGGGGGCTCCTTATTATAATTCTGGTGTAATGTACCCCAAAGCTCTTTTCTAACCATTAAGGACCCTATATTTCGGTTGGCTTGGGAAGATAAATGAAGTGTCCCCTACACCTACGAGTAGGGAATGATGTCACTGAGTATTCGAGGCCCTCTACCCTGAACCCTCAGCCCAAACTCCTGAAACCACGCAGATAAGACTTACACCTCAAACGCACCCCGAAAGCAAGTACTCGGAAGATCCCAGAATGCTTGAGAATAGGGTCTACAGGGCTCTAACGCCTAAAATGCGAAGCTCAAACTGTGGCCTTGAACTTCTTCGAAGTTGGGTGCGTTGATTTGCTGTGTTTTTGAGGAGCGAGGTTCCGGATCAAGGCGGATAAGCAAACATCATTGACATAGGATTCGTTTCAAGGTTTAAGGTTAAGTTCCTTTAAAGTTGCGTTCTACAGGCTGGGGCAGGTCACAAGCCCTAGCAGCACCATGAAATTAAAATAAAACGGGAACGCGAAGTGGCATTGATTCGGGCCCCTATGATTCTACCCTGAGGGTCCAAGTACCTAATAATCATATCTAACTCTCCCAACTTAGTAACCTACATAACTACTATGCGAAACCTAAGTACCTAATTATTGTGTCCTTTGGACCCTTTGAGTTAGGTCTAGCGTGTCGGGTTTAAGGGTTCGGGCTTCAGGTTTTCGAGGCTGCGGCTTACGGCCTTCAGGGATTAGGGTTTTGCGATTCGGGTTTCAGTGTTGAGGTTGAGGCGCAGGCCTCCAAATCTAGCATAAGGTTTTACGAAGTGCTCGGAGTGACTTGCAGGCCAAGTACCGCAAGACTCTTTACCCGCAGCTGAGACTGAAGATCCATCTGCGGACTTGCAAAACTTGGTGCACGGCGGTCAACGATCCCTCAGAACTTCTCTCCAGGGAGGTGTCAGAATTAAGTGTAACTACCCTACACCCTAAACTCTTCTCGGCCCTAAACCCTCAACCTTAAACCCTATAATTCCCCCCTTTAAAGGAACCCTAGACCCCTGACCTTAAACTTTCAACCTTGAACCCTAATCCCTGCGGGCCTAAACCTTGGGTGCAGCCAGTAGGAGTCCTAAGTAAGAGCACAGGGGTAGTTCTCTAAATTAGGATCCATTTGGGGGTTTCTTGAAGGTATCTATAAGGCTTTCTATAGGGTCTCTCTGAGGGCGATAGAAGGTCATCAAGCCAAGATCCTAAACTCCGAGGCCCAAATCCCGAACCGTAGATCCTAAGCCCTGAACTCTCAAAACTACACTCCACCCCTAAACCCAGAACTCTAGGCCACACGCCCGGAACTCTAAAGCCACCTAAACCCATACTTCCAATCCCTAAACCCGGGATGGCCCACCCTAACCCGAAACCCTACCCGGACCCCAAAAGTATGTAGAATAATAGCCTTTCGAAGGTATTGGCCATTTTACCTACTTGTAGGGGTTTAGGTAAACTCTAAGATGGTTCATTCGGAGCCGAGGGCCGAGGGGTGTGACGAGGCCGGCATCGAAAACAAGGGCTGCAGCCTCTCAGAGGCCGTCCAGAGGTGACTACTGACTCCGGAGGTTTTAGGTTTTAGGTAGGGATTGAAGGGACTAAGACTAAGATTTATAATGTCTGGGGAATGAGGGTTTAGGAGTTTCGGGTTTAGGCGCTCAGGGTTTAGGTCTAGGGGTCTGAGGCCTAGAGTTTAGCGAACTCTACGAATTTGAAAGGCTATACACCCGTATGAAACAAAAACGCCACCAGGACCAGGACGAGGCAGAACGCAATAGCATGGTTTTGGAACAAGGGGTTTACACTGCAAGGTGTCGAAAACGAGGGAACGATGACTATATGGCACTACACGATGTTGCATGGCACACTGTTTTTGCCGTGTCGTGCTAACATGCTAACATACTTCTGACTAGGCTCAATGCATACCATGCCATGCAGGTCTGTGCTGTCATTGTCGCATCGTCAGCAAGATAGAGATGTATGACAACCTCCTAACCGTACACCAGAGTACGCTACAGCATAAGAACATAGATGATCCAACTAAAGCTGCAGCGCTACTACCTAATTCCCCACACCCCACCCCCTTCTTCACTGTCCTGCCATTTTGCTTCACTCCTAAACTCCCACACTACCCACACAGTCTCAAACCTTCAAGCCATGGGCTGTAGAGCACCTCTCTCACATGTCCTGCCACGCTTTGCCCTTCGGGCTGGTGGATGTCTTTCCTAAGCGGAGCTTCTTTGGGCTTGTGGGGGCTCGGATTAGGGGGACCCTTGGGGATATAGACCCTCTCAATAAGGTCCCTTTTAAGAGAGCCAAAAGTAGGGTTCAGAAGGGGTACCCTTTAAGGGGTACCCCTACTAATAATACTACCTAGGCTTGTGGGGGGCTGTGTTAAGTCGAGAGGATCAAGGACTAAGCTTTACCAGCTATGGGGTTTAGGAATTTAGGGTTTAGGGGCTTTTGTGTTTAGGGTTTTGGGCCTAGGGGGATCTGGCTTGAGGGGTGCATGGATCCGATTCCCTCGCTGAGTGGACAAGGCTTGCTAAATCTGTTAACAACCAAACATCCTTCTGAGGAATGCAGGGTGACTTGATCAGAACTCCCAGTGCCTTGTGGGGTCTAATCCACGGGGCAGGCCCCGGTTTACTGCTGCAAGATTCCAACGACGTCTGGTGTGCTTCGCGCAGAGCTGCTGGCTCTTGAGGCATTCGGTATCGAAGAACTCGCACAGTGGGTTTGTGGTGAGTACAGCATGGTTTGCTCCGGCATCTTCGTGCGAGCATGACTCGAACCCACCTGGCATCTTGGCATGGTCGCACCTGATGGTACACCGTGAAGTCAGGGTGTCAGAAATCCGAAACCCGAAGCCCAAAACCCCGGAAGATCCCGGCTTCTGCATGCAAGGCTTCGAAGAAAGTCTGCCTGGGATGATGTGCGTCGGGTTCGGTGGCTCGAGCGCACGGGAAGCAGCTTGGCGATCATCGTCATGCTCTCCCGCATGCCTAAGAGGACAAAGTTGCACAGGCAAGCCGTACAGTACTGCTGATACCTCTAATCTACTGCTCGGAGGGCCAGGGCAAGGCAAGCACGGCATCATGTGTCGGGGTTACGAGGAGGCTGCCTGAGTCATAGGATGTACTACTTACAACCACACATATACAGTCTACCTTCCCAAGTCCCATGAGAAATCACCATGGGACAATTAAGCGCAAAGCCTTTTCTAGGGGCCTTAATAAGTAGACTGGGGTTTTGGGGCCCATTATGCTATAGTTATAGTAAGGACCCCCCCCCAAAAA
>CAJNDV010035404.1:0-11753 GCA_905221635.1 Symbiodinium sp. CCMP2456
CCGCGGAGCTGTTAAAGACATCCTTGCGACATGATCTGCGAAGCAGCCTCATGTGCTAAGGAGACTAAGCTGGTGGATTACGGCCTACAAAACAGCGCCGCTCCGTCCTGGCTAATATACATGTCTCAAAGCTCACAACGCGATACCTCATGATTGTGAGAGGCATCGAGGTCTGTTCGCAATTACCAATTCTTATTCCTTAGGGTTCCTTAGTATATTTATACTATAAAGAAGCCCAAAACCCGATTCTAAGTATTAAGGCCCCTAGATTAACCTTAAAACTAAACCCCTCAGCCCAAAGTCGTCAACGCTAAACACACCAACCGGTTTAGGGTTTAGGGTTTAGGGTACCCTTTAGTCGTCGTGGCGCCTGGGCCAAGCCATGTGCCACAGGATTGACGGTGGAGATGGCGAGCTTGCCCCGACCACCGCTGATGGTAGGGCCTGAACTTCAAATACCGGACTCTGGACCAGAGTTCCGGGTCTTGTGGTGGCTTTAAGCCTTTAGGATTTATAGGGTTTGGTGGCTTTAAGCCTTTAGGGTTTAGGGTTTAGGGTTTGGTGGCTTTTAAGCCTTTGGGGTTTAGGGGTTAGAGCTTGGTGGCGTTAAGCCTTTAGGCCTTATGCAGGAGACCAGGAAACATGTGGGACGAATGCCGGAGCTCGTGAGAGGAATAATGACTCTGTGGTTGCCAGTCTCAGAATACGGGAGCTGTGCAAGATGTTCAGCTTTTGCAGGGCGGGGACGAAAGGATTGGGGGGGGGGGGGAGGGAGGAAGGGCACAGTGGGGTTAGGGTATCAAGCATTAGGGTTTCAAGGTATTGGGCGAGAAGGGGCACCTTCTTTGTGACTGATGACAGGAATCACGAAAACCCCAGGTGCAGTAAAAGCCTGAGCTTGCAATGTTAGACTAAGCTTTCAGGTTCTATAACCCAGCTCGGGAAAGAAGAACCCTAAACACAGAGCAGATCGCAGGACCGGCCTCAATCCGAAGGGACCTCGAACCCCCCCCCCCCCCCTCTACAAACCCCGAGTCCCCCATGAATTGGAAGCCAAAGGGGGCTATTGAACATACATACATGTGTGCGTGTGTGCTCGACTTCGAAATTTCTGTAGATTCGAAACCCCAAACCCTAAACCCTGAACCCTGAACCCTAAATCCGAACCCTAAACCCCAAAGCCCAACCTCTAAAACCCGTAAAACCCTAATGTAGGAACCTGATTAAGAAACCCTGGCCCTATAACCCCAATATATTAGGGTTCGTATTAAGAACCCCAATAAAGGCCCCGGGTTTCTTAATCAGGTTCCTACATTACACCCCACGCCCGAAACCCGGAGTCGAATCTGGCCTTCGCCGACGACGCGCACGCGGGATTTGACTTCCCGGGCACGGAGCACTCCTGAGAATCAGCGCACACACACACGATTTAGGGTTTAGGGTTTAGGGTTTAGGGTTTAGGGTTTAGGGTTTAGGGGATTTCGGGTTTACAATCCCCTATATAGTGCCTTAAGCGCAAGACCCGGACCAGAAACCAGAAAAGTGAGTCTGACCTTAAAGCCCAAACCGCAGCTCCACTCTCGAGCCGTGCTGAAGATGGCCCCACTTAAATGGTCGGGAGCCGTAGTACGTAGGTAATAAGTAGAGATATAAGTACCCAAAAGGGATCCTACTTGGGGTTATGATAGGGGTTATGATGCTTACAACTCGATAAAATAACTACTTGCTAAGTCCCCAGACCCCGACCCTCCAAGTAGGGTGAAGAGGAGATGTGGGCTTCAGAACCAGGGCGCCATGGCAAAGCACGTCGTAGTCACGTTCCATCTGTCCAGCCTCAGCATCGGAAGTAGGGTTTTGTAGGATTTAGTAGGGTTTGGGGTTTAGGGTTTAGGGTTTAATTAGGATTTAGGGTTTAGGGTTTAATTGTGGTTTAGGGTTTAGGGTTCCTGCCTTTGTTTGCCAAGGGCTCGGGGTCTACATCGGTCTAAACCTGAACAGAACGGCAAGGCTTCTTTCCACAGTTCAGATCAGTATGGGGTTTGGGGAGGGTTTAGGGTTTAGGGTTTAGGGTTTAGGGTTTAGGGTTTAGGGTTTGGGGTTCAGGATGCAGAGTACCCAGAGACTCCAATACCCCTTAATTAAGGAATATACTTTAAATCATATTGGGGATCCTACTATAATTTAAGGTATATTCCTTAATTAAGGGGTATTGGAGTCTCTGGGTATAGGGCTTGGGGTGTTAGGCTGTACAGGGTTCAGGGTTTAGGGTTCAGGGTTTGGGGTTTAGGGTTAGGGGTTTAGGCCCCAATTTGTCAACGTCCTTTCAACTCAAAGCCTGGAGCCCCTGCAGCCGAGATGCATGCAATTGTACTTGCAGATCGTAGAAGGCCTATGCTTCGTTTGGGGTTTAGGATTCAGTAAGGGTTAAGGATGTAGGGTTTTAGGATTTGGGGTTTAGGATTTCAGGTTTAGAATTTAGGGTTTAGGATTTAGGGCTTTAGGATTTGGGGTTTAGGGTGTCAGGTCTAGGGTTCAGCATGGGTTTGGGGCTTGGGGTTTAGAGTGTATACTGCAAGGGCCTTAAGAATTAGAATAGGGTTTTGGGCTATATTTTACCATAATCATAATAAGGAACCCCCCTTCAAAAAAACCACTATTCTAGTTGGGCTTCCCTTGGAAAGCTGGGGCCGGCAAATGCCCTCAACGGTAAGCCTCGCAGAAGGGTACACTCATAGAAGGGTACACTCATAGACACTATTGCCAGAAGTTCTCTGTATATGTGTAGTTCTCGAAATCGGGGTGACTATTTAGGTCCCCAAAATAGTACGGCACCCGGATAAATAGGATCCTTTAAATTCTATTCTGGACCCGGGTTTAGAGAACCACCCACCCATATTCTGGCGGCCTGCGACACAGGTAGACCCCAAACACTCAACGTTCGAAAGGACAAAACAGAAGAGTCGAATTCAACAGCCTGAACCATTAATGCTCCACTGTCCCCATGCACCGTATACCCTATACCCAAAACCCTAAACCCCTAAACCCTCCAAACCCTCCAAACCCTAAACCATATTGGGGTTTTAGAGGGTGAAGGGTTGACGGTTTAAGAGTTCAGCTTTGCGGAGCTTGGGGTTGAGGGGTGAATGGCTGATGGGGTTTAAGTGGCTTAAAGTTGAGGGGTTTAGTGGTGGGGACTTTAGAGTTTGGAGGTTTAGGGATAATCTATGCACCGTGATGCCCCCTTCACCAAAAGACACATCGTAACCTAAACCCTCAAACCCTAAAAACAAAAAAAGGAAACTAGCCCCCTCTCACCCAAAAAAATGAAAATAAAAACACCAAAAAGAACTCCTTCAGCCGAGCCTTGTAGCTGCTTGCCAAAAGGATAAGACCAGAGCTTGGCACATCTAGCCGATGCCTTCGCTGGGCATCAGGGCTTTGGGTTTCGGTGTTAGGGTTTTGGGGTTTGGACCTCGAAGCTTGCAGCTCTGGCTCTTAGTTTTTAGGGTTTAGGGTTCAGGGCTGTCAGGAGCACCGACACTAAGAAGAGGGTTTGAGGCTTACGGTCCGGGCTGGCAAACTTTAAAGCGCCTCCGGTTCGAGGACAGATGGGGTGTTCGAGCTGACCCCTAGGATTGCGGGGTTTGGGCATTTAGGGTTTAGGGAAGCAGAGTAAGCCTAAACGTGAACTGAGTAGTGGTCCTATGTATCCCCTAACTCTAAGCCAGGACTTTCATTCGCTAAGGCGTTTGAGTTTTAGGTTTAGGGCTTAGGCTTTAAGATTTAGGAATTTTGGATTTAGGGTTTGAGGTTTCGGATAGGATTTAGGGTTCAAGGTTTAGGGTTAAGGATTACCGTAGTCGGCACCTGTTTCCCATCATAAAAACTCCAAATTTCGCTTCCTGGGCATGTACGCATCTTCAGCACCTTTCCTGTGGATCGGGCGAGTCACAAATGTCTCAATTATCGGTTGTGTGTTACACTTTTTCCGTCTGTTCAGAGGTTAGAACGCCAGTTTGGCGACGCTATCTGCCTGACCCCGCAATTGTAGGATTTAGGGTTTATGTAGGCCTCGGTGATGAATAGCATTTGGCGGTCAATACGGCACATATGTGCACAGGGTTAGTTCCAGGTCTTGCGGTGCCGAGAACAACAGTTCTCACTCCACAGCAGTTCTCACTCTCACCCAGAAAACAGGGACAGCAACGCAACCCGCAATGGAATGAGTCCACATGGACACCCGCGCAAAGCCGCTGTACCGCAATGAAAAACGTGCTGCGCAAAAGTGATTTACGACTGAAAGGCTACTGAAGCCGCCGTGAGTTGTCCAAACCCTCCACACTTTCGCTCTTTTTGCCAAGCGCCTTTCCACATCGGTCTGCCAAAAAGGTATGGAAACAGCATGAGACAAACTAGTTCTGAGATGCGTACTGCTTGCAGCAAGATGTTAGTGTTTCAAAACGCAAGCCGGCAACGAACGCACAAAGCACACAACTGCATAAGTGTATGAAAGGCTGTCTCCGGCTAATGCTGGCGAGTTTTGTCAGATGTCTTGCAACTCACATGAAGATGTTCCGCTCAGCATCGCACGAGTCGAAGAATGACAAACGACAAATCAAGAGGCCTCCACTGCCAAATACAGATGCGCCTGACCCTAAACCCCAAACCACAAACCCTCAAACCCTCAAACCAAAGTCCAATTATCTCTCCAAGTTCCTACGACATGTGGACTCTTAACTTAACTCCAACCCCAAACCTAAGAACGGAAATCAAACCTCAGCTCAGGTACAGAAAACCATGATTATGCCGTGCATCGCCGTAGATTGGGTGGCGGCCAAAACCTCAGATGTTTATACGATAGAACCCTTGACTCGAAATCACGCTGTTGACAGTGCTCCACTTATACAGTAAACATTGCTGCGTCACTGGTGCTTTATGTTCCTATTCTGACTCAAGAACAGTGTTCACGCCGCGACACCTAGGGTGTCGACCCTGTCGTTTGTTTTTTCTTACAGACACGGCTTGCAGCATTCAAATGAGATTCATGCAAGGGTATGCTGGAATTGGCAACCAAAAACTTGAGTCCAAACGCTGACGTGCAAAGCAACATGGAGCACCTGAACCTAAACCCTAATCCCTGAGTCCCAAACCTTAAACCCTAAACCTCCGAATCCTCAACCCTAAACCAGTCCCTGAGCCCCAAACCTGAAACCCTCAACCTCTGAATCCTCAACCCTAAACCATAAACCTCTGAAGCCGTTTGCCGCAGGCTCTCGGCGCCACAGAAGCCCAGTTGCTGGCACGGGCATAGTCCAGGAGCTGAGGGTCCACGTGGCCGCCATAGACCTATCCGTAATTTAATAAAGTTTGGGTCTAGGGTTTAGGGTTAATCAAGTCGATTAAATCTATTATGTACTTAAGGGGATTTTCTCCCAACAGAACCTATTATTCTGATCATTACAAGCCAAGAAGTATGTACAAACATGCGGCTCAAAACAACAGCACCACGTCAAGGTAATCTCACGTATTACTGGGAGAGGCTGAAAGCCTTGGTGTGCCAGCATCTGGAACTAAAAGGATCTAGCCTTTGAAGAGCGTGTTGCTCGACAATTTGGAGACAAGTATCATTGTCGGGATCAAACATGCTAATGGACCTGAAGACTTTTTATATGCTTCGGCATGTGTCTCCAGCAGCCGGTCAGATTTAGGGAGGCCCACCCTCCTTGTCAAAACAGTCCCGTGCCTTAGGTTGTTGACCCTAAACCCTAAACCCCCTGGTCTAAGGGGTCTGATCTTGATGATCTCAGGATGTGACTAAAAAGCCTCAATGTAGCCATGCTCCATGTGTAGGATGAGAAGGAGGAGTAGAAGCAGAAGTAGCAGAAACACAACCAGTAGAACTTAGCTGCAGGAGTTGTGGAAGTGGCCTTACAATCACTAAAAGCTATGGCCACAGTGGTAGTACTGCTGCTCTGTCCTGCGGGCCCTACGTACCACCTCAAAGTCTAACTGTCTTTCAAAATAAAACCTAAGCGATCAAACCAAAATGCATCCTGCTACCTAAACCAGAGATCCTCAATCCCACCGCTTGATTCGCCTTTTAAAGCCACTAGATCCTAAATCGTAAACCCACAGTGGATCCCCACACCCAAGCTGCGAATGCACGATCCCAGACCAAACCCTAGAATGTAGACCCCGGAGTAATGACCCCCTCCCTATATGAAGACACTAAAAAATACTGGGTTATGGGTCAGGGTCTACACTACCAGCAACCAAATCATTAAGCTAGGGGTGGGAATTCTTAATTACCGATATCATTCCCTGGGGCTACTTATTACACAGATACGTACTCTCATGTACCCGAAACCCTGGTCTACCATTCAGGCCCCGATATTGATTGTCTAGATTCCTGAGTGAGCCCTCAATAATGGGGATACCCTTTTTCCTACCATTCGGGCTTCATAAGGGAACCCTACAATAAAAAGGGCAAAAGGGTACTACTCAGGAACCTAGCTACGGTTACAACCGGCAGGAGGGCCTCCCAACCTGCTGGCTTAAACAGCACCGGACGGTCCTGCGAGGGACATGGGCTTTGGGTTTTGGGTCTTAGGGTTTGTGACAGGCTCATGAATTCGAGAGTTCGGGGCAGTCTTTGGGCTTTGTGGCTTGGGGGTTTAGGGTTTAGGGTAAAGTGCGAATTTATTGGTCCAGGCCCTAAACCCTAAACCGGGTTGGGCTTTGGGGGTTTCAGCTCTGGCTATGAAACATAAACGGAAGTTGGCGCTCTTGTTAACGAGCTCAGTCTTGGTTACTGCAAGATGGGGTCTATGGTGAAACTGACCCTTCCTTTTCCATGGTATCATGATTAAGCCAAGTTCCTCACCCAAAAACCCGTGAATTTGGGTCCGAACCCAGTGGGATCTAATGGCCGACAATGATACAGACATCCTCAAACAAGCTTGCAAGAAATTTCGAACCAAACAAAGCACAGATCGGAGACCCGAATCCTGAACCATAGCGGAAGCGGGAGACAGGCCCAGGCGACAAACGTCACCGCAACATCGGAGACAAGCTTGCGGCTTTGGGTGCACCCGGAGGTCTTATGTAGTAAACCGGCAAAGAAGGGAAGTCCATCAGAAGGGACTTGTCAGTGTGGTATGATAGCAAGCCTGTCTCGACTTGCCTCACACTGGGAGCCAACTGCTGAGCGCCCAAACACTGCCGAAAAAAATTACATGCCCAAAAGGGATGCGACAGGGTCGTGTTTCCCACGAACACATATCACGATCGCAACAGTATGTGCCCTGCGGAAACACAGAACCAAAACCATCAAAGTCTAAAGCAGCTTATGCACTGCTCTGAAGTATACAAGAGCTAACATGTGTCAGACAAGAACTTCAAGATAACATCCCCAATCACCAGCCCTTATCATCAATAAACCGTCAGATTTCCGAAGCCTGAAGTTCAGAAGCCCCATAACCGGAACTGAACCCTACTAAACCCAACCCTAAGGGTCCAAGTACCTAATAATCATATACTCTCCCAAATATTGACCTAGATAACTACCATCCGCAACCAAAGTACCTGATTATTGGGTCCTTTGGACCCTTAGGGCAATGTCTTGAAAGAATCTCAGCCGGGAGAGCAGTCCGGCGACACGAGCGCGGTATACGGCTGGGCAAGGCCAGCGGGAGGGCGGAGCCCTGCCTCCGGGAAACAATCTCTATACTTGGAGGGTGGTGAGACTTAGTTATAGGGTCCCTAAGGCCGCGAGGGTGTTGCAAGCTTGTGCTCAGAAGGTCATTTACGTTGATGCTGCCACCGCGCACACCTGGAGTCACCCTTGAATGAAACTTCAGCCGGATTGCAGGCAAGCCCTAAAAAATCCTAAACCCTAAACTATAGACCCTAAGCGGTGAATATCCTCAAACCATAAAGGCCGCTACAAAAGCTGAGCCCCAACAACCTCGGATTGGTCACTTCGACACCGGATCCCCTATTACTGGGGCGAGAAAGGCGAAAGAGAGCGGGTTCAACTCGAGACGTTGTATATCTCTGCAGGTTCGAAAAACTCGTAGGACCCCCCGGCCAGAGGAAAGCCAGTCCAGAGCGATCGTTCGAATGCCACGCGCGCCGGACAACCACCTCTTCGTACTCGGAAGCTTCGGTGGCGAAGCCCTCCTCAGACCACACAGTGCACCGGTTTCACAGTTCTTCCTGCGGCACAGCGGTGAACGACCAAGCGTCGGACCGGGCCACTTGCCTCCGTCTCGCAGCCGAGCTCGAAAGCTGCATCGGTCTGTCACTCACCCTCGGACACCCCAGTTTCATGCCAGCACCCACGCACCTGCCAGTTTAAATCAGACTGCGACATGCTAAAGACCTCTCAACGTCCTTCGGCGGCGGAACGAATTTGTAGACGGGGTGGGCCAAGAGCTGGAGCAACGCAAGCTGCTCTGCTTGGGTCATGCTCAGAAACTGCACAACCGCCCTCCGGCGAGCCTGCCCAGAAGGAATTAAAATTTAGAACCAGCGAACAGCACAGCCATGCCCTTTCGGAGCACATTTCAATCCAGGCCCCGACCCCGTATATTGCCGGCCGCCCCTAAACCCTAAACCCTAAACCCTAAACCCTAAAACCCTAAACCCTAAACCCTAAACAGCAAGCCCAGGGCATAGACAGCTCGATCCGAGGATCCCAAACCCTGATCCCCAAGCCAAGAACACAAAAACCCCGAAATTGAAACCCCTAACCTTGAAACCCCTAGACACTAAACCCCTAAACCCCAAAATCCCTAAACCCAAAGTCTTAAACCTGAAGCCCTAAGCCCTAAATCCCCAAACTCCTACCATGGTAGCCCTTGCAGAGCCACTCAAAATAACTCCTAAACTCCTAAACCCTAAACCCTGGACCCTAAACCCCTAAACCCTAAACCCCTAAACCCTACACCCTCCATGGAACCCTGAAAGGACCTCCGAAACTCTCTCTAACAAACAACCACGAACCTGAGTTGGGTTTATAGGGCTTATAGGGCCTATAGGGTAGGGTTGAGTATCAGGGCGGTGTAATATGGGGGGCCTTAATAATTGGAATAGGGTTGTGTGTGGTATATAATACTAGAACTATAATAAGGATCCCCCCAAATAGTATGTGGCAATTATTTCGGCCCCTATATTCGGGTTTAGGGTTCAGCTTGCAAGCGCAGCCCCTCCTGCTTCGCCGCCGCACTTGGACGCCTGAGGTCGAAGGTGGCGGCAAGCTTGCCAAAGGCGACTCCAACCGCGTCCCTTGGGGTTTCACGGTTTGGGGTTTAAGGGTTTAGGTTTGGGGTTTAAGGTTTTAGGGTTTGCTTGTCGTGTAAGGCTTGGGATTCAAGGGTTTGGGTTTGGGGTTTACGGGTTTCGGTTTGGGGTTTAAGGGTTTAGGGTTTGCTTGTTGTTTAGGGTCGTTAAACGATTCAAGGCTATGGGCTTTAGAGTTCAACAATTCCTTTAGTTCCTATAAAAAGGCTCCTGTAAGGGCTCTATAGTTCTATCAGGATCTAGGTTACAAGGGAAACGGTAAGGATTTCAGGATTCAGGGTTGTGGGAGAAGGGTTGACGGTTGGGGATTGGAGGCTCAGGCTCAATAGCAAAACCCGAAACTTGAGGGGTTCCTCTAGGGGTTCCTGTAAGGGTTCTATAAAAGGAACCCTTAAAGGAACCCTCAAGGAAGCCTGGGAGGAACCCTGAAAGGATGCCTTAGACGGAACTCGAAAAGGAATCGTGAAAGGAACCCCCAAACAACCGAAAGACAAGCTGCAAGAAAGGACGATGCAGGCAACCGGCAATCTTGCAGGCGAAAACCTTCGCGTGACAACCAGGGTTTGACCGAAACCCCTAAACCCTAAAACCCTAAACTCCTAAACCCTAAAGCCCTAAAGCCCTGAACCCTAAAAACCTTAAAGCCCTAAACCCCTAAACCCTGAAACCCTAAAGCCCCAAAACCCTAAAGGCCTAAACCCCTAAAACCCCTAAACCCCTAAACCCCTAAAACCCCTAAAACCCCTAAAACCCAATAGCCCTAAACCCCTAAAGCCCTAAACCCCTAAAGCCCTAAACCCCTAAAACCCTAAAACACCAAAACCCTAAAACCCCTAAAGCCCCGAAACCCTAAAACCCCTAAAGCTCCGAAACCCTAAAACCCTAAAACCCTAAACCCTAAAACCCTAAACCCCTTAACGCTGCGGAGGCTTTCGGTGGAGGAGCTTCGGGCGTCGGTGAACTTCAGAGTTTCGAGGCTTCGGGGACCCAAAAATTACGACGACCCTTTAATCTTTCCTTGGGTTAGGGGTTTAGGGTTTAGGGTTTAGGGTTTAGGGTTTAGGGTTTAGGGTTTAGGGAAGGCTTGGCGTTTTTTCCCGACTAAGGCCTATCGTCATTCAAAACACCCCAAAGCCCTAAACCAAAAAAACAAACCCCTAAACCCTAAGCCCTAAACCCTGGAGAAAAAAAACTGGGCCTTAAAGCCCCTAAATGATCGACTGTTAGTACACGTCACAAACCTCAACTCTACATATACTGCCGAAGCGCTGGCAACCAGAGAAGGTGTCCCGGTGCCAAGTGTGCCATGACCCTCAACCCTCAACCCGAAAACCGCAAACTGCAAACTCTGTCCTTAACCGGTTTAGGGTTTCAGGTTTAGGGTTTAGGGTTTAGGCTAAACCCTTAAACCCTGAACCCTACAGCCCAAAAAAAAAACGAGCTCTAAACCCCAAACCCTAAAAACCTCAAAACCCCTAAACTCCGCAAGCCTGCACGTGAAACCATACAGCACTGCAGGCATGGGTCGAGTTAGTCCAAGGGCTGGGATACTGTAGGAGCCTTTTAGGGATTAGGGTTTAGGGCTTGGGGTACCTAGAACAAGGGTTTGGGGGGGGGGGAAAGTCTAGGCTTTAGAACTTGACACTTTCGGGCTTTTGGGTTTCATCACAACTGAGGGATTAAACCTAAACCCTAAAGCCCATTCCCATCAGTGTGTCTTAAGGATTGGTCTGAGGGGCCTGTCAGCTTTTCAAAGAAGGCGGCTCACGAGACGTATGTGACCTATGTTCAAATCACCCCCGGTTACCCCAAAGCCCTACAATTCTGAACATCCTCAAACTTATCCAACTTCCTAGGGGAACTAGGTGTCCACCTTTGGCATCCCTTCACCACCACTTGTAGTACCCCAGGGAAGCAAAATTTTACTGACACGGCCAGGTCCCTTAACCCTAAACCCTGAAACCCAAAGCCCTGAACATCTACACCTCTGAAGCCCTAGACACTAAACCTTACTTGCCCAATGAGCCAGGAAATAAAAGGTTAAACTTTTCAGATTACTACTAAATTATAAGAACCCAAACCCCTAAACCCTAAACCCTAAACCCATAACCAGGTTGGGTATTGGGGAACTTAGAAACCCACAAGTTTGTGGGGTTTCGGCCAGGCAGCCACAGCCAGAAAATCTCGGCCCTGCCGGTGGAAGCCCAGACTGGCCCACTCCTCACCAGGTGACAATAGGGGCCTAGGGTTTAGGGTTTAAGGTTTAGGGTTTAGGGTTTGGGTTTAGAACGTGGTTTTGGAGTATACCACTAGTGTAAGTATCCTAAACCCTAAACCGTAAACCCTAGCGAATAATATCGGCAATGAATCCATGACCCTAAGATAGGGAGGGACCTTGATAAGCGGGTGAGATTATACTACGCTGGCCCCTCAAAGCCTCTGAAAAAGAT
>CAJNDV010035404.1:12035-26205 GCA_905221635.1 Symbiodinium sp. CCMP2456
ACCACCTCCATCTCGTCGAGACGACCACTCCATCCTGACTGGGTTTAGGGTTTAGGGTTTAGGGAGTTTAGGGTTTATGTAGGGTTTAGAGTTTGGGGTTTTGGGTTTAGGGTTTGGCATTCCATCCTGACTGGCTTGTAAAGTTGACGTTGACATTCTCGCCACTTACGGAGACAACTTTCCCAACATCGCCGGGCGTGGTGTCACCCCAGCCATAGGACGGTATCACTCCGTCTCGGACTCTCACTAGGTACCCAACATCAATCGCCTGTGGTGGTTTGCTCACCGGTGGTTTTGGCGGATCCCCAGGCCCAACCAGTTCCATCTGATCGAGTCTGCCACTCCATCCTGCATGTCTTGGAAAGTGGACACTGCAATTGTCGCCTGTGATGGAGGTAACCTTCCCACACTCGTCAGCACTGACAGAACCCCAGCCAAAGGCTGGCGTCACTCCGTCTTGAACTTTCACCAAGTCTCCCACCTCGATTGTTGTGCGCACCAGAACTTGTAGCGTCTGCCCCAAATCAAGGCCTGCATCTGCCAGGGTTTGCTGCTCATCAAGTGACGAGCCATCTGCGTGTACCAACTTCGCGACGCAGACACCCAGCAGGCGAGCTGCCTCCACTTTAATCGTACCAAGTACCGTGCTGGCCGTTGCGGGAACTTGCACTGAGCGTCCGCTAAGGAGGGACACTGTGACGCTCTGACTGACCCCTCCAGCCGGCTCAGTCTCGGGCACAAACGAGGTCTCAGACATGTCCAGCTTCTTCTCGGTGTTGCTGCTGGGCTCACACCATCAGCAAAGCATATAAGAAACTTTCCCGGGATCCGGATCATGAATTATATGATGGCCTGTCAAAGTTCATTGGAGGACACAAGCTTGGCAACTCAATGAGCACATACTGTGGGGGAAGGGCACCATGATGGCAGATGGCTGCGTACAGTGCTCGGCCTCGAAGAATAAAAAGCAAACTTGTACAGGAATGCGCGGCCACGCGACTTGATTCAGTCTACCTCTCTCCTAAACCCTAAAGCCTAAACCCTAAAACCCTAAAACCCTAAACCCTCTTCGACTCTCAGTCAGTTAACACCGCACATCCTGCCATGTTGGGGGTTTCGGAGTTTGCGTTTTGGATTCGACGGCTTGAGCTCCCGGAAGGCAAACCTCTTCCAATTATGGTGGAACTACCAATCCTGAAAAGAAGATGAGAATACTCTAGCTTACCTGGTAAACCCTAAACCCTAAACCCTAATGAAGTAAATCTATAAACCCTAAACCCCTGAACTTACGCCCCTATAATGAACCCTGAACCCCCAGCCCTAAACCCTATAAACCCTAAACCCCCTTAAGAGCATAAGCAAGCTCTCTTATTCAAGATTTAAGGGATTCGTCCCAACACCAAAGACTTGTGTAATGCAGGGGCCTTAATGATTAGAATTATTATACTATAATATAATAAGGAACCCAAATAGTGTAGGTATTTATTTAGGCCCCTATATTAATGTCCTTGGAGGAAGAGCGCCGCACGAGGGTGGGCAACAGCACACGCCTGGCTCCAAAGTAGAGGTGTTGCGATACCCTAGACCCACCACCCTAACTCGGACTCTCGAACATAGCGCATAGGAGAGGCATCCAGGTGAAAGGGTTTCTGGGCTCGGCTGTCAGGATTTGGGATTCGGGACTTTGGGCAAGGAGCTCGAAGCCTGCCGCACTCTCCTTTCACGCCAAACCGTCGCTTAGTCATTTGGGCAAACCGCACCACCCGGTCCAGTGTTCACTAGCCAGAAACCCCGCCAGCATCACACAGCAATTGCCACCGCACAAAGCAGCAAACAGATAGTTATCGTCGTGGTCCTCATTTAACAGCAGCAGCAGCAGCAGCAGCAGGTGGTTCTGCACTGTGAAGCTTGCCAGTACCGTGATCATGTGCTGGTTGCCTTCTCAACTTATGGTTGCTGGTATTCTTACCATCTCCCCTGCACAGCGGGAATTGCAACGGGCTGTTTTCGTCGGCATCGAAACTACTGTTGCCAACCAGCTGCTGGTACTTTTCACCTCGCTCTTCTGGCTCTTATGATACTGGTAAGATAGACCGATAATAATAATGACACAACCATTAACCTATAGTCTCCATTGTAGTTCCCTTTTCTGGCTTAACCAACTATATATGAAGGATTTTATAAGGTATCCCCCAAAAGGAACTACAATGGAGACTACAGGAACACTCGAAGAAGCCTCCTTAAGGAGAAGCCCACAAGTTCCGTCAGCCAAGATGCTGCGCTTGTTTCAAGAAGTCCGCATCCGGCACCTGGTTTAGGGCTGAGGGTTTAGGGGGAACAAGACCGCTTTAGGGCCAAGGATGTTTTGGGCTTTGGGGCTTGGAGTTTACCCATAGGCCCCATAGTAGTTCCTTCTTGTGGCTTATATTCAGGATCCTATTAGGCAGTCCCAAAAACGAACTACTATGGGGCCTTTGGGTAGAGTCGGCTTTGGGGTCCGGGGTCATGTTTGAAGGTTCGAGGACTAGCACGAGTGGGAAATGGATCGAAAACAAAAGCATTGTCGCTTACAGCCCCAATTACGGCCTTGTCCTCCTAGTCCTCCTAATATAGGGGCCTTAACAACAGAATAGGGTTTGGGGGTATATTATACTATACTTATAACAAGGAACCCCCCAAAATCCTATCCGAACTATTTAGGCCCCTACATTACATATTAGCTTCCCATAAACCTCCCAGCGAGGCTAGAACTTCTTACGTCTACCCGTAATTGTAACTGAAGGTTTCGGGCTTGGGGCTTTAAGGTTCAGGGTTTGGGATGTAGGGCTTAGGGTATAGGCCTTAAGGGGTGGAAGATGGCTCAAGACTGGACTTGCGTGTGGAGTGAAGCAAAACGTTGCTTGTGCCTCAATTCGGTCTTTTGCGTCGTGGCGGAGGCGTGTTTGTTCCAAAAAGACGCACGCTGAACCGAAAGAGAAAAAGCCAATACGGGGAAGGTTATCTGACGTATTCTACGTTCCTTGTCGTTTTTTCGGCTTCGAAAATGGGTCCACGTGTTCTGTCTTGTGCAGCTCTAAACCAACCCTTTCTTGTTGTGCTTACATGTTGAAGCCCTTGAGAAGGGAAAAGTCCTTGCAGTTGCTGCACAATTTGCCAACGCCGTCTGAAACATTTGAGGGGGAAGACCTGCCAGCGCAAACTTGTTTTTACATCAACAGCGCAAGAAAACCGCATCGCATGTTTTATTTGTGTTTTCGAAGGCCGAAAAAACATCTCATCTCTTTAAAGAGGCTCTGAAAGGGAGACATCCGCCTCCGTGGCTTCTTAGAGGCCCAAGCACCTTCGAAGAGTGGACCCAGAGAACCCAATACCCCTTAATTAAGGAATATACCTTAAACTAAAATATTATATCACGGCCCCTATAGTTTAAAGTATATTCCTTAATTAAGGGGTATCGGGTTCTCTGGGGAGGACCTTCCGGCCTGCTTTGCGTGCCCGCGAAAGAATGGGATGGACCCGCTGCCCCATAGAACACGAGGTGTGGGGTTTAGGGGTTTAGGGTTTAGAGTTTAGGGTTTAGGTTTTAGGGTTTAGGGTTTAGAGTTTAGGGTTTAGGTTTTAGGGTTTAGGGTTTAGAGTTTAGGGGGTTTGGGGTCCCTGGGGCTGCATAGAGTCCCATATTTGGGCCCAAGGGGTTGATGCAAGTTAATGTACGGGCCTTTTATAAAAATTAGGAAAGGGTTTCGGCTCCTTTATGATCTGGTTATAGTAAGGGGTTTAGGATTTGGGGTTTAGGGTTTAGGGTTTAGGGCTTGGGGTTTAATAGTAAGGTACCCTAAGAAATAATGTTGGCAATTATTTCGGCGTTAATATGACTCGCTTTTCGGGTCAACCACGAACGGCCGTCGTCCCGACGCCCCGCTTCCTAAACCTCTCGTGGTCATTAGGCTCAAGTCTCCCCAAGGAACAATCCGGTTCAGGGTTTAGGGTTTGGGGCCTGGGGCTGCGCTGTAGTGTACATGTGGTTGTGCTTATCGTCGGCTTCTGTAGGGCTTGGGGTCGGAAGTAAGGGTTTCAACACAAACGGGGATTTAATAGCAGATGTATGTGTGAACTCTAAGGACATAATATTAATTGCTGAGTACTTACACCTCTGCACTAAGGTTGGATGGCTGCACGGAGTCAAGCGCTTGCAGCACTCTTGACTCGAGGCGATGTCTCTTCGTTGCATGTCGTTGCCTTACTTCAGGGTTTAGGGTTGGGGATTTAGGGCCTTATGATGGACAAGGTTCAACGAATACTCCTTTTGATCTATGAACCAATGTATTATCACAGTTACCCCAGAACCCTAGGCTCTCAACCGAAGTAGATCTTGTCTTGGGGAATCATCGTTGGCCTCGGAACCCGCAGCACCAGCTGCAGCGACACGGATCTCTGCGATGCTCCAGGTGGGAAGCCTTCAAACAAGCTTCATGCATGTACGCAGACCTTCGCCGTTGCATATGCCCCTTATCAAGCCCACAGCCCCGAACCCCAAAGGCCCTGAACCCTACGCCCGAAACCTACACCCGTAAGTCATCAAGCATAGTAGGCAATTCTAGTAGAGGCCCAAGAGTCAGGGACACGGCCACTTCGCTGAAGGCTACTTTCGGAGCCGAAGACATGTCGACTAGTGTTAGGGTGTTTTTGCAGTCTTTGTTCTCGTACACTTTAGTATAAGATGGCAAGGTATGGTGTATTAATAGTCAGTAGAGCATAGTAGGTTTACAGCATGTGATGGTTAGCTGTTGTATGCTATTGTATATGGTAGTTGGTCATCATATTAATATTATACGGCATATGTTGCATAAGACCATACTATTCTATAGTTAGTTGCTGTCGAAGGCTATTTGGGTAGGACCTTGTCACGAGATTTTCCTAGGTACACACAGGTATGCGTGTATAGTTTATACATGCGTGTATAGATATAAATATATATATATATACTTATCTATACATATATATATATATAATTTATTTACTTGTTATCAGTTTATATGCATATACATATACATATATATATATATATGTATGCATACACATATGTACTCGCCAATAAACACATATATATATATATACTGTGCTATACATACATACACGCATGCATGCATGCATGCATGCATGTATCTGTCTGTGGGTGCCTGGAAGCACATGTTTATTGTGAACCCTTCGTGCTAAAACTCGCTCAGCGAACATCGTACCCGAAGTCTTCAACTCGAAATGCCAGTTGAATAACGCTAACCCTCCATATCAAAACCCCTAAACCCTAAACCCTAAACCCTAAACCGCAAAAAAAACGACACAGCCGTATCCGAGCCCTGAGCACAAGCCCCCGGGATCCGGAGCCTCTCTGACACCCATGTCCCCAACTTTGAACCCTGAACCCCGAAACCCTGAAGCCCTACATTTAAACATTCGGGGCGTCAGGTTTTAGGGCTTTAGGAGTTTAGGGCGTATTCGCCCTAAACTCCTAAAGCCCTAAAACCTGACGCCCCGAATGCTTAAATCCCCGAAACCTGAATCCGCAAGGCCTAAAACCTTCGAGCCCTACACCATAACCCTCAAACCCTCAAGCTCCGAATGTACGGGCCGCAATATTTCGAATAGTGACTTGGGGGTGTATGTATAGTATAACAAGAGTGTCTTGGGGATATGTGTAATCTAGCAAGAACAAGAACCCTCAGGAATACCTATAGTCTCCATTGTAGTTCCCTTTTGGGGAATACCTTATAAAACCCTTAAAATATAATTGGTTAAACCAAAAAAAGGAACTACAATGGAGGCTATAGGTAAGTCCCTAAACCCTATAAACCCTATAAACCCTACCCTAAAACCCCAAAACCCTAAAACCCCAAAACCCTAAAACCCTAAAACCCTAAAACCGTATTCGCCACGCCTCTCCGAGGCTATCTCGTGCAAAGCCTTCTCAAAGGTCGGGCAGCTGGCCTTCAGGGGCTTTAGGTTTAGGGCTTTTAGGGTGTAGGCTTTAGGGTTTGGGGTTTAGGACTTAGGGTTTAGGACTTAGGGTTTAGGGTTAAGGGTTTTGGGCTGTAGGGTTTGGGGTTTAGGGCTTGGCGTTGGCAGGGCTGTAGCTTAGGGAGTTTGGGGTGAAGATTTTGTAGTTTAAGGTTCAGGGTTTGTGTGATTGAGACGACCCTAGAAACGACCAACTGATTACCGCAGACAGCTTCCCAAAGACAACTCAACGGAGACTAAGGTGTCCCTGAACTCAAAGCCCGTCCTCAACTTCCTGGCTACTGATCGGTTTAGGGTTTAGGGTTTAGGGTATTCTCGCAACCCTTAACCATAAAACCTAAACCCTAAACCCTAAACCCAAAGTCCAAACCCTAAACACTAAACCCTAAACCCTACACCCTAAACCCTACACCCTAAACCCCAATCCTAAAAGATCCCAGACCTCTGGGTTTCGATGGTTTGGGCTTTCCTGTGTCGGTGTTCGAGTTTAGGTAGCATCCGCGACCATGTCAGTCCGAGAGCTGAATGCAGGAGCCTTCATAATTAGAATAGGGTTTCATAGGCTTCCTTTAAAGGGTTTCTTCAAGGGTTCTATAAGGGCTACTATAAGGGTTTAGGGTTTAGGGGCCTTCAAAATTAGAATAGGGTTTGGGGGGAATACTATACCATAATTATAAGAAGGAACCCCTCAAATACGATTGGTAAGTATTTAGGCTTCTATATCATAAAACCGATAAGAAGGATCCACACTTGCGTCCCTGTCGTCGCGCGAACCCTAAGCCCGAAGAAGAACTCTGTCAAGGTTCGCGGCCCCTATACCCAGGACAATAAGCCCTGCACCCTCAAGCCTAAACCCTAAATCCTAAACCCCAAAATCCTCAGGCATAAACCCTAAGCCCTCAAGCCTAAACTCTAAATCCTGGACCCCAAATCCTCAGGCATAAACCCTAAGCTCTCAAGTCTAAACCCTAAACCCTAAACCCTAAACCCTAAACTCCTAAACTCCTAAAAAAGCTTGAAAGCTGCCTCTTTGGTTCTAGGACCCCGACGCCCAGAAGTGCCAAAGATCGCCAGGACGCGATGATGCGAAAGGAATCCTCGCAAGGTTCTTCCTGGCATGGCTGTAGGGGCTTAGGCTTTAGGGTTTAGGGTTTAGGGTTTAGGCTTTAGGGTTTAGGGTTTAGGGTTTTAGGGTTTAGGTTTAGGGGTTTCGGCTTTAGGGTTTAGCTTAGTTGCCCAATAAGCCAGGAAATAAAAGGTTAAACTTTCAGATTACTACGAAACTATAAGAACCCAAAAAGGTTAAAGGTTGGGTATTGGGGAACTTACGTAGTTCGGGTTTAGGGTTTTTGGTTTGGTATCTGGGCTTTGCTGGGATTTCTCCGGGCTGTTTAGGGTCTAAGCCACAGGCCATTGTGGAGTCGTACTGAAATCCCTCGTTATCAGGGGTGTGGAGTGTGAAGTCTCTGGGATGGCGATTTAGGGTTTAGGGGTTTAGGGGTTTAGGGTTTGGGGTTTGGGGTTTAGGGCTTTCGGCTGATTTTCATTTGTGATCGGGGGGAGGAGAGTGAGGGGGGGAAGGGAGGGAGGGAAGAAGGACGGGAGAAGGGGAAGGGGCAGGTTCTGGGGTGTGGTTTCGCTGGAAGCTTGGAAGCTGTTTGCGGCTTTTCTTTTGGGGGTAGGATTCGTGTAGAGGCTTGTGGCCATGCATCACATGATTCTGCGTTAGACCTTCTCTCGCGCTCTCTCTCTCTCTCTCACACTCTCTGCCTTCGTCGGTTTGACAGAGGTACAATCAGTACGTATCTATGTATATATATATATATACTGTAGCTAGATAGACAGATAGATAGATAGACGGATCATAGATAGAAAGATAGATAGATAGACAGATAGATAGATAAATGGATAGATGGATAGATGGATAGATGGATAGATGGGTAGATGGATAGATGGATAGATGGATGGATAGCTAGACAGGCAAATAGAGGGACAGATAGACAGACAAACAGGCAGACAGATGGCAGGTAGATGGGTAGTTAAAGAAAGGTAGACAGAAGATAGAGAATGATAGAAATAGACAGACGTAGATCGAGGTAGATAGAGTTTTCAGAAAGAAGGTCGAGATAGGCAGAGATAGATAGAGACCGACAGAGAGAGAAATAGATCTAGATAGATAAAGACAGATGAAAAATAACCATAGTCAAATACAGTTAGATACACATAGGCATAGAAGCACATACGTACAGATAGATAGATGTAGATAAGTGATTACAGATATTAAATGTGTTGTCTATGTAGATATAGGTGGATATAGACAGACAGATGGAAAGACAGGTAGTTAGCTAGACAGAGAGACAGACAGGCAGACAGATAGACAGATAGATAGATAGATAGATAGATGGTCAAACTGCTGGGTAGGCAGATGGGTAGGCAGACAGATACATAGATAGGCAGATAGATATGTATGCGTATATATATATATATATGTGTGTATATGTAAGGGTAAGAAGATACATGGGGAGATAGTTAGACAGCGAGAAAGATAGAGAGATAGACAGATAGGCAGATGGAGAAATGGATTGAATGGCTGGATGGATAGATAGGTAGATCCTGGATGGATGAATGGATGAATGGATGGATGGATGCATGGATGCACGGATGAATGGCTCAGGATATATTAGTCATTAGTGTAGGGTAGATTAGATAGGTTTGCTCAGATTGCATTCGGTTAAGTTTGATTTGGATTCGACCAGATAGGCAGACAGAAGCTAGCTGGCTAGCTCGCTGGCTAGCTGGCTAGCTGAAAGGAGAGCTGGCTGCAAGTAGCTGGATAAATACTATTTTGTGGGGTTCCTTGTTATAACTATATTATAATGGGCCCCAAGACCTATTATATCAAGACCCCTATAT
The DNA here is from genome assembly GCA_905221635.1 of Symbiodinium sp. CCMP2456. Classification (NCBI taxonomy): domain Eukaryota; class Dinophyceae; order Suessiales; family Symbiodiniaceae; genus Symbiodinium; species Symbiodinium sp. CCMP2456. The sequence goes on from CAJNDV010035404.1 coordinate 20,964, forward strand.
TAGGCAGATATGTATTATAAAGAAACCGAAGACCTTCAACTCTGAATTGGAAAGAACGCGAAAGGCAATCTATGCCTTCAATGCCAGTGCTGCGTCGGCGACTGCACCTGTGCTCCCATTTTTTATGGACGGCTCCGAGATCAACGGCACACACGATTTGCGTACTTCGAAACTTCTATATACAATACTATGTGCATAAACCACCTCAAGACCCTGCTCCAAAATGTTATGCCCCGTTTTAGAGATTGGAAACACTTCCACCCTCAGGGACAACTACCAGCGAAATCTCACAGAAGCGGTACATGGAGTTGTCCGGATATAGAGTTCAGGGGCATGGCGTTAGTCGGGAGTTCAAGACGACTGTTTCGAAATAATGAGGATCCTGTGTAGCTGTGTAACTGTTCTGAAATCGCGCAATGCTGGGCCTGGCTGGCGTGGAGGATGGTTCAGTATGGCACCCGCTCAAACATGGCTTCAGCATTTTATGGGGATGCAAAACTTGAGGCTTTGTGAGCTGCAAGACCGTTGCAATGTTCCATGTGGGTTCTGCTAGACACCAGTCAAACTGTTAGGGCTTGAACACGCCTAACGTAGGGGCCTTAATAATTGAAATGGGGTTTTGGGGCCCATTATACTATACTTATAATAAGGAACCCCCACAATAGTATTGCGAATTATTGAGGCCCCTGTAGTAGAGCTAAACCCATGAATCCTTCAGCTTGATCTTTTGTATCGACATGGTCAGCGCAGCAGGCCTGCATCTTCAGATGTCCAAAATCTGTGTTGGGGTTTCGGTGTTGAACTTTAGGGCTTGTGTGCCGAAAACCCTAAACCCTCAGTTCTAAGCCGTACATCCTAAACCTTAATCCCCAAACTCTAACTGAGCCAAAACAACTTAAGCCTTGAATTTTAATTAGACTCTGGACCCCAAACAGCAAAACCCCAAACCCTACCTATAGTCTCCATTGTAGTTCCTTTTCTTGGTTTAACCAATTATATATAGGATTCATAAGGTATCCCCAAAAAGGAACTACAATGGAGACTATAGGTAGGCCCCAAACCCAAGTATCCCCGAAACCCTACACCTTTTGCTCTCCCCTGCTGATAGAACCCCTACAGAACCCCTAAGCCCGTAAAGACCATCAACCTTATACAGCCCCTTATAGACCCCCCTTACCCTAGAAAGGGGAAACCTCAAACGAGACCCTAAAGGAGGGACTTAGCGGAACCCCGAAAACAACCTGCCCAGAGACGCCAATACCCCTTAAGTAAGGAATATACCTTAAATCATATTAGGGATCCTACTATAACTTAAGGTCTATTCCTTATAATTAAGGGATATACCTTGAATCATATTACGGATGCTACTATAATTCAAGGCATATTCCTTAATAAAGCGATATTGGAGTCTCTGGGAGTAAAGGAAACCCTAAACCCTAAACCCTAAACCCTAAACCCTAAACCCTAAACCCTAAACCCGGAGACCCCTAAAGTCTTACAGGGCTGCTGGGCCTTGGAGCACCAGTGGCTCCTCCACGCCCAAGGCCGCCAGAGCCCAAAGGAAGGAGGCCGCGGAGCGCTGCAGCGCTGACTCCTCAGGTCTTTCGGGGTTGAGAATTAAGGTTTAGGGTTTAGGTTTTAGGGTTTAGGGTTTAGGGTTGAGAATTAGGGTTTAGGGTTTAGGGTTTAGGGTTTAGGGGTTTAGGGAGGGCTTAGGATTAACAGCTTAAGGTTCAGGGTTCAGGACTCAAGCAGGATTTAGGGCTCAGGGTTCAAAAGGGTTTATGAGTTTAGTCGGAAAAGACTGGAGACAATTATATAGTACGATCAAAAGCGAACCGAATTTAAGCAAAATCATCACATAGCCGATGCAACACCAACACAAGCCAGTTTTGGTGCACCTGCCGAATCACCCGAATGTTTGGCACAAACCTTCCATGCACACATAAAGCATAAAGCCTGAACCGCCTATACCCTAAAGCCACTAAACTCCGCTCACAACCCATGTTCTGTTCGGATATGTGGATTGCCGTCAGCATGCAATGCTGTCCGCGTCAGACTGATTTTCCGTTGCAGATTTTTCGTTGCTCTGTCGAACAGGATATGACAGAGGGTGATTTGAGGGTGTATGGGATTGTAGAATTTCTGAGACTGAGTCTGTGCTATGATCTGAAATACAAGCTCCTGTACTTTTCTGACATTTCCAAAGCGTCCTTTCGAGGCGCAGTAGCCGGCAATGGGGCCGTTCTCAGGTTCCAGAATAGCTTGTTGCACACCCCCTAAACCCTACACCCTAAACCCTAAACGCAAAGGCCCATAAGAGTTTTAGTAGTGGTCCAGGGTTATGGACCCGAAGAAGCTCTCTCATTGATGTAGGGGCTTAAATAATTACCCATACTATTTTGGGGGCTCCTTATCATACTTAAAGTATCATGGGCCCCAAAACCCTATTCTAACTATTGAGGCCCCTACATTACAGTTTATGGTACATCTCTTAGTGCTTTTTTTCGAGGGGTTTGCAACTCTGTGAGGAAACCCTCAACTTGGGAAGCGGCCTAGCTGAACGGAGCCTGAGCTACACTACATGCCTCAAGGCAGTGCGAGTCAATGCAAGCAGCATACTATAGGGGCCTTAATAATTAGAATGGGGTTTTGGGGCCCGTTATTTACAATGAGGAGCCCCCCAAACTAGTATAGGTAATTATTTAAGCCCCTTTTTAAGCTCTTAAGGCACTTGCACTGTAAGCACAAAGCCCATGCCATAGAAGCGACGTCTATCTGCAAACCCCACTCGACTCAGTCCCAGGTTGACGTAGCGCTCAAGGGTTTAATGTAGGGGCCTTAATAATTAGAATAGGGTTTTGGGGGTTCCTGATTATAATTGTAGAATAGTGGGCCTCAAAGCCCTTTTCCAATTATTCAGGCCCATATATGAGGCTGTTGCGACGGGCTGAGATATTTTGGGCTCTACGCTTGCAGGCTTTGGGCCATCCGTCTACAAGTTGACTAAACAAAAAATCATGTTGACTCGGGCTTACGGATTTATGCTGTGTATGCTTGCCAGCTTGCCAAAAAGGCTTCGGCGAGGCCCCTGTCATGCTTGCTCACGGATATGGAAAATAAATTTGTCGGTAGTTCTCTAAATCAGGGTCTCGCTTAGGGCCCTTTTTATAAGGGTGCCGTACTATATTGGGGACTTCGAAAGAGGCCCTTATTTAGAGAACTATCCATTTGGTTTCGACAGCATTGGACATCAGGCGTGCTTCTTCTCGGTGTTGTCTTGTGATGTACCATTTCAGGCTCGTGGTGCGACGTCGCGGTGCAGCTATGAACATAATATCTGATAACTTCAACCAACTAACCTGTTTAATACAATCCCGAAGCATTCTCATCATGACCGCCATCATCGGGTGCAAAACGAGAAGACAAGTTCACGCTTCGTACCAACAAACTCGATCTAAACTTACCGAAGCCAACGCTACGCATGAGTATTTCGGTTTCGGGTAATTGGCTGGAGGATGACGTTCAAATCTCACGTGGAGATCTGAAATTTCTGGGTGAATCGACCATCGACCGCAGCGGAACTTGTCGTCAACATGGCACTAAACCTCGAAATCCCAAGGACCGGAACGCCCGCGCCCCAAACCGCAAAGTCAGCTCAGAATCGCAGAGAAGCTCGATGGCCAGGTCCTTGGTAGAGGTACTCTCTAGCGGTCTAGCGGCCTTACCGGTCTTACCCCCAAAACCACCTTAACCCGCCCCGTTACAATTCAACCAAGAAGCTACTGGGGGCAACTTGTTTCTGGGATTTCGGATTCTGTGGGGAGTTTGTTTGCAGACCACCAGGGGAGAGTCGAAATCTTCCATCGGCATATCGGCGTAAACGTGCCCTGCTGTGGCAATACGAGCAGATTCGGTAGCAGGCTTGGGTGTGGGTTTGTCTGATACACTTCTCGACTTGTGAGTGTCATCCTTGCGCAGGGGCCATGCTAATCTTCGATATATCGTTCCAACTTTAATGGTTTGCAGTTTGGGGGACTACCTATAGTCTCCATTGTAGTTCCTTTTTGGGGATACCTTATAGAATCCTTAATATATAACTGGTTAAACCAAGAAAAGGAACTACAATGGAGACTATAGGTAGGTGGGCAGGCTGAGGGTCTAAGAGTTGCGTTTCTTCAGAGTCTCAGATTCAACAAGGGTTCTTTTTGGGTTTAGGGTTTAGGGTTTAGGGTTTAGGGTTTAGGGTTTAGGGTTTAGGGTTTAGGGGAGCACAGTGTTTGCGGGAACGTTCATATTTGGCACGGCCAAGCAATGAACCGGCCAAGCCTCAAAACTCGAAGAGACCCGTAACACCAAAACACCTGAAACCCAATCCACTGAACCCGAAACCCTTGTACTACCCTCATGGTATCCCTTATCGCATCCCTTCAACGGATCCTCATCACAACCCTGACTGGGCTTTGAAGTAACCAGGGGATAAAGGGTATAGACTTTATTTCATAATGGTTCCTTTAAGGAACAGGTCCCCCAAAAAAGTATTAAAGTATGGTACTCCAAAGCCCAGCTTATGGTAACACTTAACGGAACCCCTGCAGTGACCTTTGCACAAGCTATCGGAACCTAGATGCATCCAAAAAAGAGTCGAGCGTCCGGTCGACCTTGGTCCATGCAAATGGCCATCAGGGAGTCGTACCTGGTTTAGGGTTTAGGGTTGAGGGTTCAGCGCACTTTGGGCACGGCTCTTCAGCATTATTTGTACTACATTACCGCTGTTCCCTATTACTGTTAATACATTCGTAATATAGGGGCCTTAACAATTTGAATAGGGCTTTGGGGTCTATAGTACTACATTTATGACCATGACCCCCCAAAAACCCTATTCTAATTTGTTAAGACCCCGACATTATTAGTACTGCCTTGGAAGACTTCGGAGTCGATGCTACACTTAGGGTTTAGGGTTTAGGGTTCATTTCCAGTACACGGCTTGCCCTGCTGGCTTCTGCGGCCGCCACTGGTGCTGACGCTGCTGCTGCCGCCACTACTACTACTACTACTACTACTACTACTACTACTACTACTACTGCTAGTACTACACCTACTCCTACTCCTACTCCTACTACTCCTACTGCTACTGCTACTGCTACTACTACTACTACTACTACTACTACTACTACTTACTAATTACTACTACAACGTGGCAAAGGCCCAGGCCTTATGAGGCAAAGGAGGTGCCCGCTTC
>CAJNDV010035405.1:0-15879 GCA_905221635.1 Symbiodinium sp. CCMP2456
CCCTATAAACCCCTAAACCCTATAAACCCCAACCCCAAACCCCTAAACCCTATAAACCCCTAAACCCTATAAACCCTCTAAACCAACCCCGCTCGCCTTCCAGCAAGCCGGCCCACAGGGACGGCCCAAGGCCCGGGGCTTCGAGCGGGGGGTCGGGCCTGGCCAGGCCGGAGGGGAACGACTATATATATATATATATATACATATATATATATAACATGAATATATATATATAACATTAATATATATATATATACATACATACATACATACATACATACATACATACATACATACATACATAGATATATATATATATAACATTAATATATATATATGCACATACATACATGCCTGCATACATACATGCACAGGAAATGTACAAATACAGAAAAACAGACCAACATTAATGTTATGTTATAGTGTACGTAGTTTATTGTATTTTTGCATTCTAGATGCCGGGAGCTGGAGGGAAGGTGAAGAGGCATGTTGGAGTTGTGAGGACCGGGGTTCAAAGGGGTTTGTTGGTTGGGAGCTCCTGGCCAAGTTGAATCCCCTAAACCCCAAACCCTAAACCTTAAACCCTAAACCCTAAACCCATTGAAGCTAAGGGGGGGGGGGGGACTCTTCTGTGACCTGACGTAAGGTTCAGGGTCTGAGCGGCCCCTGGTTCAGGGTTGAAGGCTTTCTGGTTAAAGTCAGGGTTTATAGGGTTTAGGGGTTTATAGGGTTTAGGGGTTTATAGGGCCTATAGGGCTTGGGGTTTGTAAGGTTGAAGCAGTTGGCACTTTCGTGTGTTTCAGGGTGAACACTGTACAGGGTTTTAAAATTTACGGAACGCTTAGGGTTTCGGGTTGTTCAGGATTTGGGATGTCAGGTCTTCACGTCGACCCGGCCGGTTGCTACTGGCCCAGAGAACCCAATACCCCTTGAAAAAGGAATATACCTTGAATTACAGGGGCCCTAATATTATGATTTAAGGTATATTCCTGAACTAAGGACTGGGTTCTCTGGGGGTATCATGTACAAGTGGCGCCATCACGTACGGTCAAGATGTGCGCGCAGGCGGTATGACGAAAACATACATGTCTATACGCGTATAGAGAGGCCTGTGTAGGTATGCGTATATGTGTAATAACTTACTTTGACAAGCAGATACACATACGTATGCATGTAAAAGGCAGCATGCCCATATTGCCGATGTAGACCCACGTATGCTGATCTAGCTGTGTACCTAAACCCTAAACCCTAAACTGATCTAGCTGTGTATGTCCGATGCATCTTCGGGTTTCTCATATCCGGCACCCATGCCTCGAAGGCTCATGGCGGTCACCACCGCCCCCGATGACTCCGACGCCGCCCAGGCTCGTCTGGGCTGCTTTGGTGTAAGGAGTTGTTGGTTCTCTTCGGCTGCAGGGCTTTAATTTAGGGTTTGGGGTTTCGGGGCTTTAACCTCACGCTTCTGCTCGCAGATATTGTGCGATGATGCAGTTTCGACAGTGAGCTTGCTGTAACCTCACGGGCCTTTGACCGAAAGTAGTGGGACTACAGGTGCGGGTCCTCCATGGTCTTCTCGTCTCAATTCTGCCCGCGAACCCTCCACCCTTAAGCCTGGGCTTAAGCTACACCCTTAAACATGCATCAGGATGAGTGTAGGACTTCTACCCTTAACCCTAAACCCTAAACCCCTAATGCCTAAACCCTAAACCCTAAAACCCCTAATCCCTAAACCCTAAATACCCTAAACCCTAAACCCCTAATCCCTAAACCCTAAACCCTAAAACCCCTAATCCCTAATCCCTAAACCCTAAACCCTAAAACCCCTAAACCCTATAAACCCTAAACGCAAGCGGGCTCTGGGACTGGGGATCTTCGGGGTTTAGGGGCTTAAGGGCTTGGGGGATGAGGGCTTTACGGGTTTGAGGGCTTTCGGGTTTAGGGGTTTAGGGCTTTCGGGTTTTGGGTTTAGGGCTTTCGGGTTTGGGGCTTTCGGGTTTTGGGTTTAGGGCTTTCGGGTTAAGTGGTTCGGGATTTTGGGGCTTAGTGTGCGCAGCCGATAAACACGGACCAAAGCCCCATTACTCCCTGTATGCAAGGCCAGAAGCACTGCCAGAACACCTGACCATCCTCAGCTGACCCTGAAGACTAAATCCTTTCTGTAGGAGCCTTTATAATTAGAGAAGGGTTTTGAGGTATACTCTACTATAATGATAATAAGGAACCCCCAAAACAGTATAGGCAATTCTTATGGCCCCTACATTACACCCCGAACTGCCAACCCTAGTCGAAGCCCCTGAATCCCAAACCCCAAACTACGCTAAACCCTACATGGGGGTTTCCGAGAACAAGGGGTACCTTATTTTTGGGTCCTTATAATAAGGATCCTACTATTTAGGGTACTATATTAGGGTTCCCTATTTTCGGAAACCCCCACATACACGGAATGCATCGACCAGGCTCCTTTCGTGCCAAGTCGCTCGGCGCGACGCCGCACCGATGTCAAGAGAGTCAGAGGAAGAGGCCTGCGTTTGAGGGGGCGGAGGGCGGGGGTAGGGTTTCGGGCTTCGGGTTTAGGGCACTGGGGGCACATGGCTGCTACGGTAAATAAAGGATTCAATTAGGATAATAAAAGTTTAGGGCTACCTAGGGTATTGTTTTTGCAGCCACCCCTCGCTATGACTCTGACTGTAAATCATGCAGGTCTGGCGACTGTTGTGACGAATGGTACGATTGTCAGTTAAGAGCCATGAGTCATAAACTCTAAACCCGAACCCTAAACAGCATTCCACGATGACGACATGAAGCTCGTGATGCTCGCAGACTTCCTTTGAGATATTTTGGCATTCTTGGTCCGAGTCCTGTAGTGAAATCAGACCCGAAGCAAAACCCTAAACCCAAAACCGTATGGGATCTAACATGACCTAACAGAGAAGGCCGGGAGCGTGCGTGCGCCGCGGCACGTTGGAGCACCACTGGTGAAGCGACCCGAACACTAATGCGGGACCAAACGAACCATCACCGGAACCTCGATGCTACAGGGGGTCGGAAAGTTGGAGTCCCTCAGTGAGGGGACCAAGTTTGAAGCATCGTGGTATGTGGAGTCTATGATATAATTGTGGGGCTTCCTTCTCTGAAACTCCCAAAACCCTAAACCCTAACCCCTAAATCCTAAAAGGTGCAAAGAACCATGGAGCCTGGCCAGGTGATGCGAGGGGCTCTGCGGCAACGTATCCACCGTTTTCGGCAACGATGCGCAGGAACCTCATCCAGCTTCGCGGCCCTAAACCCGAAGCCCGGAAACCCTACTCTTCGTCCTAGCCCTGAACCATAAGCCCTCAACGGTCCCAAAAAAAAGGGTATGTTGCTTGCATCCTATGCATCCGGTGTCTTCGCTAGTTGAGGATAAGCTTGCTTTTACTTTGGGTTGCTGCTGGATCTAACGACTCAGGAAGCCTCCATGGTCTCCTTTGGCAGTCGGCTGACTGTATGCAATGGTGTTGCCTATTTGCATTGGCATAAGCAACACGGGGTCTGACATGTACGCTTCGCAGACATGTAGAACCACCAGTTTTGCCTAGGTCCCCTACGCTCCTGTTGCCAACATGGATTGTTTGGCCAGCGATCTTCTCATGTTGTTCCCGGAAGAGTTCTGAACAGCTCATTTTTGCTTCGTCCTCGTCCTACATCTGCATGTTATAGCTTTCCTTAGCAATGAAGAGTCTTGACGGGCTCTCTCACGTGCTCCGATGCTTCCTAGCCGAGGACCTATTGCTACTGTAGACCTTACGACCGGCGAAGTGAACTTCTTTGGACATGGCAGTGTGGGAATGCTTCTGCGACACGGCGGCATGGCGGTGATATGATTCGGTATGTTCATGCACTGCTGTCTGGCCCTGCAGCCGGAGCCCAAGTCCGTGTTTTCCCGGACCCCTTAAATTCCATGCAAAGTAGCGGCACACAAGCCATCGTAGCAGTGGCAGAAACAGCAATAGCCGCACCAGCAGCAGCATCATAAGCAGAACCGCTTTCAATCGCTGCCTCCTCATCTCTAATGCACACACAAGGTTGAGAATATGCACGTATGCAACTATATGTGTATGCATGCATGTATGTATGCCTGTGTATATCTATATATGCGCGTGTATATATATATATATATGTGTGTGTATGATTGTATATGTATCTCTCTCTCTCTCTCTGCGCTTGTCTACTTGGTTGAAAGAAGTGAGGTCTCTCAGGTCGCCGCCGTCCGCCCACGTAGGTCCGGCGGCCGGCTCGTGGGCCGTGATGCCACCGGACCACCGGGATGCCATCCTCTGGGCTTTTATCAGAGAGCCCAATACCCCTTAATTAAGGAATATACCTTAAATCATGATATTGTTAAGGCCCTATAACTTAAGTAAATCATCATATTAAGGCCCCTATAATTTAAGGCATATTCCGTATTTACGGGGTATTGGGCTCTCTGGGTTTATCAGCGCTTCCGAGGAGCCTTATTATTTATGGGGGAGCTCTTTAAGGGATCTTTGAGGGTTCCTTTAAGGGATCTCTGAGGGTTCCTTTAAGGGATCTCTGAGGGTTCCTTATATGGGTTTAGGGTTCAGGGTGTAGGTTATATATGGAGCTGCTGAAGGTTCTATGATCGTGTTTTTTTTTTGGGGGGGGGGTTGTATAACGGAGGGTTTAATGAGCATTTGCACGTGCATAAAAGCCTACTGTACCAAGCATTTTGCAAGGATTCCTAGTATCCTAGTATGCTTCCGCAGCAGAGTCGAAGCCAACGGGGATGCTATCGATAGCAGGTACTTCTGCACCGAAACCCCCGCAGCCTAAACCATGAACATTCAATTGCGCGAGGCATCGGAGGCTTGGACATCATGAAATCCAAGCTCCGGAGCAAGGCCCAGCACCAACACGAAAGACAAATCTGATTTCTGCAACCAGCATTGAACCACTGCCACGCATTCAGCCCGGTTGTTCTTGCGCCAAAAAAAGGCAGGCGACGGAAAGGGTTCATCCGGAGCAGACTGACTGCTCCCCTGACCCGCACGAAGCCACCATCCATAATGAGATTCCATGCTTCTCGCTCCACACTCCATCAGATCGTTGAAAGGATAGAATCCACACCGTGACAAACACAGGCCACGTCGGTGCGAAAGACTAATTCATGCTGTCATCATGTTGCCTCAAAGCATTTGACCAACTACAGACACTGTTCACCAATGTCCAGCCACATCAGGTAAATTCTGTCTACATGCGTCCCGCAGGCACGCGTCAGAAAGACTAATCGATTTTATCCTTCATCCTGTCCNNTCAGATCGTTGAAAGGATCGAATCCACACCGTGACAACCACAGGCCACGTCGGTGCGAAAGACTAATTCATGCTGTCATCATGTTGCCTCAAAGCATTTGACCAACTACAGATACTGTTCACCAATGTCCAGGCACATCAGGTAAATTCTGTCTTCATGCGTCCCGCAGGCACGCGTCAGAAAGACTAATCGATTTTATCCTTCATCCTGTCCCGTGCAGACTGACATCCAGTCCGCCGCAAACCGATGTCCAGTCCGCAAGCGACGCCCCATCAGATCGTTGAAAGGATCGAATCCACACCGTGACAACCACAGGCCACGTCGGTGCGAAAGACTAATTCATGCTGTCATCATGTTGCCTCAAAGCATCTACCTAAAAAAACTGTTCGGCAACGTCCTTGCACATCAGGTAGAATCTTTCTTCATGCTTGCCGCAGGCACGTGTCAGAAAGACGAACCCACTGTAAACTTCATCCGACTCACGATCATTTTGTCTCCGGGAATGAAGCGTCATGCCCCATCAAACCCTTGAAAGTATGGAATCCGCACGGGGACAGACAGAGACCACGTCCGTACCAGAGACCAGTTGATCTGACTCGTTCAAGCCGGGGTGCTACTGTTGTCTGCTTTTAACTCATGCTAATCAAAATCATTGTTAAGTCGCAGTAAGGTCGGAGACTGCACAGGTACCATTAATTCAGCAGCTGTCATTTCCAAGTCTGAGTGGCACCATGAAGCACACGGGTCAACTGCAACGGGAAGAATGAAAGGCTCTCTGTGCATCCAGGATTCTGTAATCACGATTGCAACTCCAGCTGAACCCGGAGCAACAAAGCCACTGAACTTGTTCCCAGCCGCCGTGATACTGTGTGCAGCGACCAGTCAAAGTCCCACATCCCAGCCCGTCCGCCTGAGCAGTGAAGCCCAGCACGGTGCCCCACCACGTCGAATCCTTGGACACGGCACGAGTCAACAAAGGAGTAATTGTCAAAATTATGGTCCCCTTTGGGGTACCCTAAATAATAGGTGCCGTATTATAATAGGGACCCAAAAAGGGACCATAATTTTGACAACCACCCATATAGCAAGACGTCACATGCCGCGGCACTCGCAGGTCACCCGATGCAGACAGTCGGAGCTGAGCCCGTGGCATCGTGATACCTTCAGCGACCCCACTTGGAGGTTCATGGGTAGTTATAAGTAGGGTTATAAGTCCCCTAATATGGGTTATAATTATAGTTAGCTTACTTATAACTCCACTTATAACTACCCATGAACCTCCAAGCAGGCCACGACAAAGAGAGCATGAACGATTTACATGTTGACATCGACTAGGGTTCAAGCTCAATGTTATGCTTGCATGGAAATGCAAGGATGCTGCACGGCATGAGCCCCTTATGTAGGGGCCTTAATAATTAGAATAGGGTTTTGGGGCCCATTATACTAAAATTATAAGAAGGAACCCCCAAAAGAGTCTAGATAATTATTAAGGCCCTTATATGACTTCAATCCTTCTGCTTGGCCTGCGTTTGCACTTCGCTGCACATTGTGCTGATGCCAGGAATGCCTTTAGCACTATCCGAGATTCTTCAAATAAGAGCACAGACCAGCACTAAATCCTGAGATAGCACTTGATAGAGTGGCCCTTCAAAGTAACCCTTCATAGTGGGTGGCGGGCGCAGAGGGCGCCGTCTTACTTTCCTGCGTTTTTTTAATTCTCAGGACATTTCGGATGAGTCCATGGGGTTGGGGTTGGGGTGGGGGGATATTGAATGACGTCGTTTCTGTCGGCGACCAAGCCCGAACGACTTGCATTTACGGCGTGTTTGCCACGTTACACAACATGCTGCAGAAGGATGTTCGGCGTTGACGCACTGTCACAAGTGTTCTGTCTTTGTGCGTGCATGCCCAAATCGCTGGTATTTGCAGCGTTTCGCCACTCTCTTGGCCAATTTATACAAAATACTGCAGGAGGATGTATGACATTTGTGGCACAAGACACACTGACATGCACTGACACAAGCTTTCATGCCTTGTGCGAACATGCCCAAACCACTGGTATACTTGCAGCGATTTTGCCACTTTGCACACCATAGTGCACAACGATATGGTCATGGCGATGATGATGAAAATGCTGAATGTCTAATGGCTGAGCGAAGTCCTGTCCAACTTCCAATAGTTTCCGGTAGGCGCTACAACCCTGCTTTTTCTGACAATCGTGCCAAAACCTCGGTCTCATACACTGTTAGTTAAGAATGCACCGTAACACAACGCGATATGCGCCTGCACCCCTTGTAGAAACCCAAACCCTACACTAAGCCGAGCTGCTCCACCACCTGGCTTTTGCACAAGGCCACGCCGCTGCAGTCGTGGGGGTCCTACGAGACTCGCAGCACAACCCGAGGGGTCCAAGTACATAACGAATAATGTAGGAGCCTAAGTAATTACCTATACTCTTGTGGGGGCTCCTTATTACGATGATAGTATAATAGACCCCCAAGCCCTATTCGAATTATTACGGCCCCTATATTATCTACTCTATCCTAAACCCAACTGCCTAATTGTTGGGATCCTTGGCGTCCGACAGCTCCTTTCGGGAATACCCGGTCCTCTCAAGTTCCCTTTGGTTGGGATTCAGCACATTCCCCTCGGCTCCTGCTTCGAAAGACCCTTAAGACCAACCCCCCCGATCTCTTTCGGAAGGTCGACATCATCGAGTTCGATCGCCGCAACACCTCGAAAATCCCAATATGAAAAGAATGATTTCCTGCTACCTGGACCCTCCTCGACCCTCCATTAGACCCTAAATGCCCATATTATTTGGTACCATGTCATATACTCTTATTTGAGGGTAATTACAAGGAGGGTCCCGTTAGATTTTTCAACTCAATGACTCTGCAGGGGCCTTCTCCACGTGTTTCTTTGCACGAGGAGGAGTCTCCGAGGACGACGCTGCCTTCGCGCTCGAGGCTGAACACGAGTTCAACGGCTTTGGGTCCGGTTTTTTTTGGCCTTCCATGACTTAGGGTGAGTAAAAATAGGGAATTATTAGGGCTCAAAACTTCGGGGTGTGCCTGGGAAATCGCAAACAAAGCAGTGGGAGCAATGCTGGCGGAGTAAACAAATATCAGCAACAGGTGGTGTTGCCGGCCCGCTGAACCGTAGGCAGGCCGTACTATTTCGAAGTTCAGGGGATTAGGGATTTGGGGTTTAGGGGTGGAGGTTCGTCAAGGCAGTTGCAGTTCCTGCCGTTGTGAAGACGATACTTGTCACTTGGAGCAAAGATATACTTAGGGGCTGAGTACCCTAGCCCAAAAAAGGTTAACCTTTTGAATTATAGTAGGACGATAACTCAGCCCCTAGGTATAAGGCGTTGCTAGAAGTGTCTTGCGGAGTGAGCCTGGAAGTCGGGAGGCCCGCCGCCCTCCGCCTGCGCCGTCTACACTCTCTTTGAACTCTGGGGAGTTCAGCCTACGGATATCAAGTTTCGGGTGTACGTATCCCAAACCCTAAACTCTGAAACTGCGTGGGGTTCAGTGGGTTTCCATAACTTCTGAGGATTTCGAGCTCCAGGCTGTGGAGATCTTATCCTACACCCTACGTCACGTCACGTCACCCAAGCCCTCAAAAATCACGGGCTCAGGCTGCCCAGCAAATCCCCAAAACCAGTGAGATTCTGAAGTGGAACAGAATGATGCAGTAGTAGCACAGAGTAGCAAGCATGGTTAGCACAATAGAAAAAGCCGTGATCAGCATTATCGGTCTTAGCACTTGCGTTCTTGGTGATTCCTATTGATGGTGCTGTTCCTGATATTTCTCTACCAGCATTGCTGGTTGTCTTGTCGATTCTACAAGCCCCTCGAGGCAGTGAATTTCCCGATCTCTCCGAATGCTGACATTCTCTACAGCGACGATTGCAAAGATCATGAGGAACATAGCGCTGCCGCGAAGAATGCAGGAAATGGCAAGAGCCATTTCTAGAGTGATGGTCATCAGAGAGGAAGGAACACTCCACCACGACTCTTGTCGCTCGTATGACCTCATCCTCTGCAGAATCCCTAAACCCTGCACCCTAAGCCGAATATAGGCCTTCACTTCAAGCTGATGGGTTCCGTAGCCCATCGCGGCTCGGAGATCTGGCTGTGCCTCCTGCACCTGCCCCGTAGGTTTCGGAGGTTGAGAGATGTAAGGGTCTTTTTGGGGTATAGTACGGTAGAATATGGTATAGTGTAGTATAGCATAAATACAATAAAAATATACTTGTAATAATGAACCTTAGAATTAGTATCCTATTGGTAATGATTTATGCGCCAGGTCGTATCAATACGTCAAGGTGTAGACTGGTCGCAGGTTTTGGTAAGGGGTAAGGACTTGCAGTGTTCGTGAGTATTATGCAAGGCGTTCGGGCCTTCGGGGAGCACGGGTTGTGGGAGTCGAGGGCATAATGTGGCCTGCTTCAGGGGCGGTGTTGGTTCGAACTCTTATCTCCGCCAACTTCCCGGCTTACAAATTGCTGGCTGGCGGTTTAGGGGTTAGGGTTTGGGGGTTAGGCTTTTAGAGTCTGGCTCATGACAGCGTTCTACTGTAGGTCGGATGGCTTTCGGAGTTCCGGGGATCAACTCCGCCAGCGAGGGTGTGCAGGGCTTGAACTCCTTCACCCAACAGCACCACACCACAGAAGCAAGGACCGACCTGGCTCTTCACAAGGCCTACTGAGCCTCGCACCGCTGAATGTTGCAAGTGCTGATGGTGGTGATGGTGATGATTGTGATGGCGATGACGACGAGATGATGATGACGACGACGACGATTGCTGATGATGATGGCTCCCCCTTCTCCAAAGCCCTCAACCAAATAAACTTTCGCAGGTCTGAACCCTTACCCTAGAAAGACCCTAGACCCCCAACCGTAAAAAAACAGACACATAGCAGCCCGACATGGGGCCTCAGCGGGAAGCCGTGGCGAGTGAAGAGGAGGCCCCTCGTCTTCCTTGGGGCCGTGTTTTGATCTCTTGCGCAACCCCAAACCCGAAACCCCCAAAACCCTTAACCCCCAATCCTCTACAGCCTATCTAAATCCGCACCCCCAACCCTAAATCCCTAGTTCCCTATAACCCTAAACCTGCACCCGTTTGATTCGCGACGGAGGCTTTTCGCCCCGCAGCGTCACTTGTTAAGGAGTTTAACCCACCCATAAACCTCCCTACCTATTGTATTTTAAACGTTGTATTCTTCGTGGCATTGGATCATATTTCGTAGGCTTTGGGTCATATTCGTGGCTTTGGGTCATATTTTGTGGCTTTGGGTCATATTTCGTGGCTTTGGTCAGGGTTCACGGTTTGGGGTTGGCCTTGGTCAAGGTTCACGGTTTATGGTTCAAGGCTCTGGGCTGGCTCTAGAGTTTACGGTGGTCTAAGGCCTGCCACTGTAGTCAAATGGTGGCTTCAGGGTTTGGCAATCCTTAGGGGTTTACGGTCTAGGGTTCTGAGCTGGCCTTGAGGGTTTCGGGCCTTGGGTTGGCCCTCGAGTTTAGGGTTCGGGTCTCTGGCCCTAGGTGAGAGTAGCTTGACAGTAGTCTCTAAAGACTCATGGGTCTCACCACAAAAGTTGAGAAGAAAGCTGAAAGCTTCATTCTGATGTTGGGGATTCTTTCGGCGGGTGGGTATTTTTCATAGCCCAGCTATTCGGAGCTGCCGAAGCCTAAACCCCTAAACACCTAAACCCTAAACCCCTAAACCCTAAACCCCTAAACCCCTAAACCCCTATAAACCCTAAACCGCCTAAACCCCTAAACCCTGAACCCCTAAACCCCTAAATCTAAACCCCTATACACCCTAAACCGCCTAAACCCCTAACACCTACTGTAAGCCCCAGGAGTCATCAAGCGCTCTTCTCGGGCCCCCTGCAGCAGAAAGGCGGCCGACGAAGCGGTCCAGGGTGCCCTGTGCCGTTTCCGGGTTTAGGATTTTGGCGGGTTGCTGTCTGTGTATGGGTAGTTCTCTAAAGTAGGGTTCATGTTTAGGTCCCCAATATAGTACGGCACCCTTATAAAAAGGACTCTAAAAGGAACCCAAATATAGAAAACTACCCGTATTATTTGTTGCTATTACTATTACAACGTTGCATTGTACTCATTATCCACATCTGTTCATTGATACGTTTATGGTTTCTGTTGTATTTTAACAATTTGATTAGTTTCATTCTTCGGCGTTTCTTATGGTCAGTGTTTCGCTTAATTCTAGCTGCCAGTGTGGAGACTAATGCCGGATACTGCTGTTGGCTCGTTTAATGCTTTTTGTTGTTCAGGGCTCTGTAATGTATGAGATAAGGCTTTTGGGATATTTTGATGCTAAGGGTAAGGGTTTCAGAGTTTGCAGTTGTTTGAGGTTTAGGCTTTCGGGGTTGCAGGGCCCGTTTGTTTCATGCCTCTTTCGAGTCTGGGGCTTAGGGTTCAGCAGGGCTTAGGGCTTATTTAGGGCTTAGGCTTATAGGGTTTAGGGCAGTATACGGGCTGGGGTTTAGGATTTAAGGGGTCAGGGACCCTGGGTCGGAAACGGTTTAGAGTTTAGGGTTTAGGGGTTTAGGGTTTTGGTTTAGGGTTTAGGGTTTAGGGTTTAGGGTTTAGGGTTTAGGGTTTAGGGTTTAGGGTTCGGGTCAGAGTCGGGAAAAAGGCTGGGGAGAGCCAGGAGACAGGAGAGGGCAGAGTCAGCAAGGGCGTCCCGCGAACAGGAGGCAAATTTGCATCATGGAACATTACCGTTTGTGATATGTATTATACATAAAGGTAGATATATATATATATATAACATATATATATACACACATATGTATGTATTACATCTACATTTGCCCAAACAACTAGTTTCTGCACCCGTATGAGCTGGCCAGCTACAGATGCGGGCACGTGAGAGGGTGAGACGTACACCCGCTGGGAGTGCCGGTCGTGACTAGATGAGGCCATGCCATATTGTGGTAACATCTATCTGTTCCTTTAGAAGAAGCCACAACCCAAATGATAGGACACTGCAGGCAGGAGCCGCGTGCCTTCCTAGCCGTTCGTCTACAACCGCGGAACTTTCCACAAAACGAAAGTAAATGCTCAGCATTCACAGCCTGATTCGGGTTTCACTAGAGGGGATAATAAGTAAAGGTATTCTTTAAGTCTTTCCTGTTATGATCACAATGCACGAAACCCAACACCGATGGCAAGAGCCCACACCATGCCCAAACGTCAAAGCACGTGTTGTTTAGGGCTGCTGCTGAAGGTTCCGCCGGCTGCCAGGGGTGATACGGAGCCTGGATTGGAGCTGATGCTCAAGGGTTTAGGGTTTTAAGGTTTAGGGTTTATGATTTTAAGGTTTAGGGTTCAGGGTTTAGGGTTTTAAGGTTTAGGGTTTATGATCAGCGTGAACAGCGTCTCCTACACATCGCAGAAGCAGGTTCATGGGTAAGCTGAGCGTGCGTCCGCCTGCGGATCCAAAGCAATGTACGACGAAGACGCCATCTCATCCTCTGCCTGAACACATGGGTAGTTCTCTATATTATGGTCCCTTCTAGGGTCCCTTTTATAAGGGTGCCGTACTATATTGGGGACCCCAGAAGGTGCCCTAATTTAAGAAACTGCCCACATGTCTTCATGCTGCTGCCACGTCTCCGATACGCAGCACAGAAATAGAAGACTGATGATTGCATGTCTTGAGGCCAGCGACTACTACAAGTCCGACTTGCCCCTGGGAATCTTCCATGACTTGAGGAGTCGGGATAACGAATAAGATGAGGGCCTCAATAATCACCAATACTATTTTGGGGGGCTCCCTATTGTAAGTATACTAATATAACATACCCCCAACCTAAAGCCCTATTCTAGTTACTAAGGCCCCCATAATACGGGGCAAGGCTCTTTCCCACTGCAGAGCTCACAAACACCGAGAAGGACTCGTCTTGCTTCTCTTATGGTGCTTCTGGGTAACATAGCATTTTCGGCAATGCTACCACGCTGAGACTACGGCTTATGACTAGGTGGTTTTAACAGCTTTAGCAATGCGACCTGCCCATACTACAGTATATTCATATGTGTCTGGATCTAAATCTATCTATATATATATATAGACACACACGCACACATATATATATATATAAGGGACTAAAAGGGATACTAGAAGAATATGCAATAAGTATTGTTCCGACCCCTAGAATACTCTTGTTGCTCCTTCTTTGCACCTGACGTCCTGAGCCGTCGGCCGCTTGCATGCCCGAATGGAAGCCCATTCCTCCGGACCATTCCTGCGAGGGTTTAGGGTTTAGGGCTTCAGGGTGTAGGGTTTAGGGCCAGGGTTCCTTTTAATGGCTCTACTCTACCAGGGGTAATGTAGGGGCCGAAATAATTACCGGTACTATTTTGGTGTTCCTTACTGTTTTTGTATAGTACAATGGGCCCCAGAACCCTGTTCTAATTAGTAAGGCCCCCATAGTAGTACAGGGGCCTTAGATATCAGAAGAGGGCTCCTGCAAAGAGCTCCTTTACAGGCAGCTGAGGGTTTAGAGATTGCTGCTCGTGTTTTGGGTTTATTTAAGGGTTAAAGGTTTAGGGTTTAGGGGCTCGGTCCAGGTGATAGGGCTGAAATGATGAGGGGCTAAACGACTGTCTTGAATGGTTTAATGGGTCTGCGAGTGAGCCACGTTTGCTTTGCCACTGTTGCCGTTAATGGCGGCTGCAGTTCCTTTAGGTGCTGCGGCTACATACCACTGCGGCTGCTTTCATGGGTCGCGCTCTTCAGAGACCAGTGCCAATGATTGATCTGTCGACATTGGATCGCCTAACGCGTACCGCTACCACAGTCGTACTTCTCCGAATATCATCCTGAACGCAATGCTTCTGTCGTCTGCTCCGGCCGACCTGGCCATACCAGGGCGCATCGTAGAGTCCTGTGTGGCCTTCGCGTTGGGGCTTTGGCCCGAATTGCTACAAGTATGCCTGGGAGTATCTGGTGTTTCTTTCGTGTGGCATCGCTTTTAGAGGCCAAGAGGCAGTCAGTCCCAGTGCGTAGAAGAATTATTCCGAGAATCGTGCCGCTGCGTAGTGGGTTGATGGTGTCAACATGTGTCAACAATAGCTGCTTCAAGCATTCACATCACCAAAACAAAAATCGACACCCGCCTTCACATCAGATGCATGGACACATGGACAGACAGGCAGGCAGGCAGGCAGGCAGGCAGGCAGGCAGGCAGGCAGGCAGGCAGGCAGGCAGGCAGGCAGGCAGACAGACAGACACACACACACACACACACTCGCGCGTGCACGCACGAACCAACTGTCTTTTAGTACCCTGCTGATACTTGGGACGGGGCCCCACGACTGCGCATCTTGCCACATTCCGTGTGCCATCACCTGCAGGCAAGAAACAACACTCTGGTGCTGCTTTGAGTCTGCTGCTGCTACAAGCACAGTATGAGCTGCACTCCGATTGCTTGCTTACACATCTACGGATGGCATTGCACCGACCAAGCATACCTGACTGCAAAAAACATCCTGAACTCCTGTCAACTTCGTCTGTCAGCCTTTAGCTTGACATTCAGCTTCACATCCGTGGGCCAAGTGAGTGAAAGCCAGCTGCTGTGTACGTACTTGGCCCAGAAACGTGGCTTGAAAACCCTAAACCCTAAACCCGCCGATGCCGAATCCCGCGCGCCTCATCGCGTGCTGCCC
Organism: Symbiodinium sp. CCMP2456; assembly: GCA_905221635.1. NCBI lineage: Eukaryota > Dinophyceae > Suessiales > Symbiodiniaceae > Symbiodinium > Symbiodinium sp. CCMP2456. The sequence continues at coordinate 15,018 of CAJNDV010035405.1, forward strand.
TTCCATGACCCGGCTCACCGTAATCGTCGTCCTCCATCATCCTGAATTTGCTCTACCCGTAGGCCCCATAGTAGTTCCTTTTTGGGATTACCTTTTAGGATTCTAAGTATGAACCCCAAAAAGGAACTACTATGGGGCCTATGGGTACTACTTGAAACCCCTCACAGCTAGCAGTCCGTATTCCTGTCACAGCCAAAGAACTTCCCCATTGACAACCCTAAACCCTAAACCCAAGAACCAGCATTTCACACTCTCAGTCGGGGCCTCGTCATCTCGTCCACCCAGACCTCGCAGGCAAATCCAGAGAGTCTTTGTCGAGCTTCAGGGTCCAGAGCTCTCGGGGTCTTAGGCTTCCTATGAGCATGACGAAGGCCACCACGGTGTCTTCCGCAGACTTTTGGGGAAGTCGCCGGGCGAGGAAGGTGGCCTAAGAAATGAGATTGCGGAGTGGGAATCTCTCCAGAACAGCCGGAGGCTCGAACGTGAGTGTTAATGGGTGGTCCCGTTCAGTCTTCTTACGACAATGCAACGTTCTCTTCAAGAGACAAAAGGGAGTCCCCAATTTTGACTCTCAGATTCGGTCATACTACGCAAGGATAGATGTGACAGTGAGACATGGGTAACTTCCGCCGTTCTCCGTGGGTCCTTCAGTTCAATTTCGTCTCGAAATTATCCCAACTAAACGCACCGAGGGGCCTTAAAGGGAGCAGGCCCCAACCACAAGAGACCCACGCGAACCACGGACAGAGACCACAAATCAACCCGCTCGCAGAGCTCTCACTGGTACTTGAAGGCTTTCGTGACCGTGGAGCTCTCGGCACCAGTGGGCTGCTGCATAGTAGGAGCTGCAGCCACCGGAGAG
>CAJNDV010035406.1:0-11082 GCA_905221635.1 Symbiodinium sp. CCMP2456
TTGGGGGGTGGGGTTTAGGGTTTAGGGTTTAGGGTTTAGGGGGGGGTTGAGGGTTTAGGGCCTTAGTGGTTTGAATAGGGCTTCCTTTAAAGGGTTCCTTTAACAACAACGAAAACAGACAGCAGTCCATATTACAGGGGGCTTTATGATTAGGGTAAGTATAGTAAAACAAGAGCTCTAAACGAATAATGCTGAAGCTGTTCAGGCCGTGATGTTAGAAGGTAGCGTTTAGGGCTTCGAGATTTGGGGGTTTCAGAAAAGAGGGGACCCTAATATAGTACCCTAAATAGTAGGATCCTTATTATAAAGACCCCCAAAAGGGTACACCCCTTATTATCAGAAACTCCCAAGTCTAAACCCTAAACCCTAAAAACCCTAAACCCTAAACCCTAAACCGTGTTTATAGGGTTTGGGGTTTATAGCAACAGTCGACTTCAGGGTTCCTGGGCTCTGGGGGTTTTAGGGTTTTTAGTGGTTTTTAGGGTTTTTAAGGGGTTTTAAGGTTTTTTGGATGTTTTGGGTTTTTTGGGTTTATAGGGTTTAGGGTTTTAGAGTTTGCGCGTTCCATCTGAGCGGTGTTGTTCAGGGCCAGGGTAGGTTCTTGGGGTAGTACGGTATACTAAAACCTGTGCTAGGGATTTGAGATTTCGACTGTTGGGGATTGCGGGCTCATTTTTTTCTGGTGCAAGATTCGTTTGGAATTGTTTTTTGGGGGGGCTTTTAGGGTTATTCAGGAATTGGGGATTTAGGCTTAGCCCTTTGCGAAGTTAGGGAAGGGTTCAGGGTGGTTCCCTTTTTCAGGTTCGGGTATGGGGTTTAGTAAACCACAGCCGCAAGAACAAAAGGACTGAGGTTCATTGCGGACACGGGGTTCCGTCACGATTGAGGAAGTGGTTGTGGTTTTAGCGGTGGAAAGCGGTAGCGGTAGCAGTGGTAGCAGTTGTAGCAGTGGCGGTGGTTGTGGTAGTGGTGATTACCGTCGGTGTTGCTGTTCTTGCTGTCGACGATGCAAGCATGTTCATCAGTGGGAAGAACAACGGCATTCCCACACCCGAAACCCTAAACCCTAAACGCCAAGCCCTAAACCCTAAACCCCTAAACCCCTAAACCCCTAAACCCCTAAACCCTAAACCCTAAACCCGAAAATAAAAACTGAACCCGAAACCCGAAGCCCTTCAACCCTAAACCTCTAAATGCTGACCCCGGAGCCTGAGACTCCAACGCCCAAAGCTCTGACTGTGCCTAGAGAGTTTGTGGGTACTGGAGGAGTCTGCCGAAAGACTGCAGCGTCTAGTACTTGGAGGGTCCTTAATAATTCGCGCGAGGTTTAGAATCAAATCATAGAGGGACTACGGCGGTGCCTGTATTCTCACGTCAAAAGTATGCAGGCTCTATATTGTCTTAGTGCCAAGCTACTGTTTTCTGGCAACAGTGACACAGCCCTGCCTTGGAGCGACTGTAGAAGTCTTCGTACGCAAGAACGCATGCTCAAGAGTTCCCATGTTCTGTGACATTCCGTAGGAGTGTAGAATACCCCTAAACCCTGAACCCTAAACGGCTGCTGCTTAACCGCTTCAGCATCAGAAGCCTCGAAGGTCTCAAGCCAGAACATACAATAGGGGCCTGAATAACTCGAATAGGGTTTTTCGGGGTATACTATACAAATATTATGATAAGGAACCCCCACAACCCAATTCTAATTCTTAAGGCCCCTACCCTAAACCCTAAACCCTAAACCCTAAACCCTAAACCCTAAACCCTAAACCCTAAACCCTAAACCCTAAACCCTAAACCTGAACCCTAAACCCTAAACCTACATTACAATCGACTTAAGCTTCCTCTATACCCCGGAAGCCTCGAGACCTTCCTACTAGAAATTCAGGGTCGCGGCTTTGAGGATGTAGTGCTATAGTATTATAAGGGTTTAGGGTTTAGGGTTTAGGATGTAGTACTATAGTATAATAAGGGGTTATATATGGGATATCCTGATCCCAGTTTTTGCTTATGTGCTTTTTTGGGCCGTTATTGAGGATGTAGTATTGTAGTCTTCATGCAATAATACTTGGAACCGTCCTGCATAGTAATTAGTTACTCTGATTCGTAAGGCCCCTGGCCCTAGCCCAAAGCTAAAACCTGACCTCGTAACTTCAGAACCTGACTGCACAGCAAACCCTAAACCCTAAACCCTAAACCCTAAACCCCAAAACCTGAACCCTAAACCCTAAACCCTAAATCCTAAACCGTTGCAGGGCAAGCTGAACGGACGGCAGTGCGTGGCGATCGACCCGCCCAAGCACCTGCATGCAGCTTGTCTTTGCTGCTCTTGGGCTCCGGTTGGGTACTGCCCCCCCTACAGTAGCAGTCTATAATGGGGCTACTTTGAAGGGCCAGGTCTACATCTCAACATGTATGCATGCATATATATATATATATATATATATCTTGCTCATTGGGGGCAGTATCCAAGGTGTAAGACTGTGTGCTTTAGTGCAAACTGGTTCGTCCACGAGTTAAGACGACAGGAATGTAATTCGTTCTTCTGCTTGGGGGCTTCAGGCAGACCTGCCACGCGAGCCTCTTCAGCACGGGGTGCCTGTCATGGTAGCCGGGAGGTTGAAGGCCATGACTTCCTTGAGATCTATGTCATTTCGGCTTTGGAGTATAGGGTTTATAGGGTTTAGGGTTTATGTCACTGAGATGAACTTGGAAGTATCTCACATGTTCTGCATGCACACAAAAGTCTTAAGAGCCAAGAGGAATCGTCCTGCTGGACGCGAACGTAAGACAAGACTAGGTTAAGCATGTGCGGAAATCAGTATCTGATAGACACATGTCTACTCTGTTAGTCTGTCAGAGTATGATACAGTATGGTGTTTAGGCAAGAGAGCCTTGACTTGTGAGTCCTTTGAATTAAAGGAAATGGAAATCGTTAAAGAAATCCTTGAAGGAGCGCTTAGACCTGAAACCCCAATATAGGCTCCGTAATAATTAGCATAGGGTTCGGGGTATATTAAACTCCTACTTATGATAAGGAACCCGCCAAAGAGTATAGGTAATTATTCAGGCCCTTACATTAGCGGCTCTGAGGTCAGACGGGAGCAGTGCTACAACTTGACGCCCTTGCTCAAGCAAGGCCCGTCTTGCTGAGGATTTTCAGGTGGGTAGTTACCGTTATAGGAGCCTTATAGAAGGTCTATATACCGTATAGAAGCCTTATAGAAGTCCTATGTACCCTAAACTCCCCACCTGTAGTTTCCTGTAGGCCCTTCTTGCAGAGGATTGTCCTTGGCGTTCTCCTTGGCGTTCTTCTGGTTGGCTCTTAGGACTGTAATAACTTTTTGGGTTTTCTATATGAGCTATAATAGGTAGGCTAAAAGTTTAACTTTTGGGAGGGGTTCAGAAGTCAGCCAAGGTTCGCGGATCTTGAGGCCTTGGTATGTAGGCTTTGGGGTTTGAGGTTTGGGGTTTAGGGTCCATGTCCATGGTTTAGGGTTTGGGATTTAGGGTCTATGGTTTAGGGTTTGGGGTTTAGGGTCTATGCCTTAGGGTTTGAGCTTTGGGGTTTAGTGTCTATGGTTTAGGGTTTGGGGTTTAGGGTTCAGGGTATTTTTAACGTTCGGAAGTCAAGAGTCGAGGGTGTCAGGGTTCGGCGTCTCTTGGGCTACTCTTGCTGAGGTCGTAGCTGTGGTAGTTCTTCAATTTCGGAAGTAACTTGCCCAATGTTCTCAGTTATTTCATGTAGCGCAATGGCCAGGTTTTCTCTTCTCATTAGGAATTCGGCCGGCTGTGGCTTGCCCTTGTAAGTGCCCGACGCCGAAAAGCTAACCACCCATACCTGTGACCTTGAAACACACTATAGAGCGGAAACCCTATCCCTAAACCCTAAACCCTAAACCCCAAACCCCTAAACCCTAAACCCTGTAACCCCCTGGCAAAGTTTTATTAAACCTGAACCTTAAACTTTGGTGCGAGATCTGGCCCTGACAGGGTTGAACACGCTCGAGTTGCGGTTCTTCCCGAAGCCAGACAAGCCCAGGGACGAAGCGGAGGCAGGGAACCTTCAATTCGCGATTGGGTGTGCCTTGGGCCCCAAGAACCCTATACATGTCTACGGCTCTCCCTGTTAGTTTTCGCATCCCTTCACATTCTCTTAAACAGGCGGGCTTTTCGGCTAGAGGTGGGTTTATGCGGCGGCTAAGGTCGGCATCACCTCTGGGGTTTAAGCCTTTACTATCCTTTACTCCCTCAGCCCGAACCCTATATAAACCCCAAACCCTAAACCCTAGACTAAGCCCTAAACCCCGAATCCCAACATCCTAAACCCTAAAATCCTAAACCCGAAACCCCTAAGCCCTAAAACCCTAAACCCTAAACCCCTAAACCCCTAACTCAGCTGATGTTGAAACATCAAGGTCGGGGCTGTCCTTGGGGCTGACAGATCCGCTTCCGGAATCTCTTTCGCACCACCCCGACGTCTCTCCCTTGGAACGCTACGAAGCGATTTAGAGCTTATGAGTTTCGGGGTTTCGAGTTTATGGTCTAGGGAGAGGGTTTCGGGTTTAGGGTTTAGGGCTAGGCTGTGTGTGCCAACCCTGATCGCTATGCATGGCACATTCCATGTGCGACCATGGCTTCAAAAGCTGGGTTCTTGTTAAGGGGTTTAATTTAAGTTACCATAATAAGGAAACCATATTATTTACTATAGATCCCTATTATGGTAACTTAAATTAAATCCCTTAACAAGAACCCAGAAAGTGTCTGGCTCTGAGACTTCATCGGCTAGTTGACAAGCCCTATTACGTCATTCTATAAGGGATCCAGAGGGGCCATAATTTCGACTGTCAACACCCAAAACCCTAGTTTAGGGATTCAGGGTTTAGGGTTTAGGGTTTAGGGTTAAGGGATCCATAGATAGGGGCCATAATTTGGGAATAGAGTCTTGAGTGATATGCTTCACTGTGATAGTAGAGGGACCATGAATGTTTTTTTGTGATTACATATTCCGACCCATAAACCCTAAACCCTAAACCCTAAATTGCCCAACAGAGGGCTTCAGGGTTTCCTTTACGGGTTGTATGACCTCCCAGGTTCCTCTCGCAAGGGGGTTTTGGAATTCGGGGTCTTAAAGGTTTAGGATTCTGGACCGCTTTAACCCTAAACCCAAAACCCTAAACTCTACGGGTGTCTTGGCGCGCTTTAGGACCTTCGCGGGTCTAGGTTTCTTGAGTACCTACATGGTAGAAAGTAGGATATCCATAGTAGGAATCAGCGTTGTGCTTTGGATAAGTATCCCCCATATAGGTACTTAGGACCCTTTGGGTAGGATCTGACAGACTGTACATGCCAAGCTGAGTCTGTTTTGTATGCTTTGACCCTTAAGTCGACTGTCACTTAGTTCTCCAATACCCAACCTTTAAAGTTTTTGGGTTCTTATTATTTCGTAGTAATCTGAAAGTTTAACCTTTTATTTCCGTGGCTTATTGGGGAAGTGAGGACACCACCCGAAACCCTGAAGTCCTAAACCCAAACCCCTTCTTGAAGCGATTGAAAGCCTCACCGTGGAACCTGTGACCCTTAAACGCTAAGACCCTCCGCCGTGAACTCCAGACACGAAGGGTCGCTAGTACCTATGTTTTAGGGTTCTAGGTTTAGGGTTTAGGGTTTAGGGTTTAGGGTGTTCGGACTTGCTCTTATGTTTTGGGGAAGTATCCCCCAAGACAGTACCTAGCATTTTTTGAGAAAGCGCAGGACAACTACTGCGTCGGCGTTGTTCTAACTCGACCTAGGCGGGATGGGCGCAGGATTCGATTCGCGGCTTCTTCGTGCCTTGCAGTCTTTACTTTCATACCAACTACTAAACCCTTAAATCCCATTGGTTGTGTTGGGCTGAATAGCTAATACTGGTCTTATGATGATTCCTACATATATATATATATATATGCACCTACATATGTGTATATACATACATATTAGGTAGATGGTCATAGTACATTATATACCCTATAATCCCTAAACCCTCAACCTTCTAATCGTTCAGGCTGTTATATTATCAAACCCTGTCTCCTTCTAGCAACTCCGTTTAAAGGAACCCTTCCTATTCTGATTATTATTTGCCGCATTTCCGTAGAGTGTGGGCCGACTACAACCGTGGTTTCGTGTTCCTTAAACGGCTTAGACCGGATGCTTGTGGGTTTAGGGGCTTAGGGGTTCAGGGTTCAGGAATTGGGAGGTTTAGGGTTTGCGGGTTTTGGGCTCAGGGCTTCAGAGGTTCAGGGTTTTGTCCTGATCCTGTCATTGCTGCTGCTCTCTTACCTACTGCGAATATCTCACCATGCTTGCATACAGCATTCCAGGTTCCTCAAACTCATGTAGCCCAAGCTCTAAACCCTAGGCCCCTAAACCGTAAACCTTTCCGATTTTCTCTCCACCGGGAGTCACGACCTTCTCCTTCCCATCTTCCTGGAGTCATCAGAACCCGAGCCCATTTTTGACCCGAAGCCTTGAACCCTGAACTGCTAATCCTAGCAGCTTTTGGCAAATTCCGTGGATCAAGGCGCGGACGCTGAATGGCCTTCGGACCGTGAAGAAGTAGCGGTGGCATTGCTATGATTCTAATTGCCATCACAACTACAGCGTCCGCACGTTGTAACTGACCGTGGTATCGTGTGTAGTCGGTTTAGGGCAGCGTTTAACGACTGTCAACTGTCTGCTGGCTTTGAGCGCCATGGCCTTCTACAAGGACGGCTCCCAGCTGTTCGAGGCTGGCGGTTTTGACTTAGAAGCCAAATCGGCGTCCCTCAACCCTTACACTGTACACGTCTACCCTAAACCCCTATAAACCCTAAAGCCCTAAGCCCTAAACCCTGAACCCTGAACCCCTAAGCCCTAAACCTTTAAAGCCCGCAGACCCTAAGCCCTAAACCCCCACACTCCCCAGTCGAAGTGAAGAGGCTGGGCGATTTCTTACATAAAGAAAGGTCGGAGAATAAGTAACTATGCCTCCTGAGGGGCCCTAAAGAAGATCATGTTATGACCTGAATACCCGGACCGTCGGAAAGGATCCAAAACAGAACCCCAAAAAAGGCATTGCACTGTCCGCATATTGCTGCAAGTACTTTTCCTTTTTGGCGCTACTCCTTTTGGCCCACCTTCGCACTTTTTAAGTGCCTTTTGAAGCCATTTCCCTTTTTGGGGAGCTGGGTAAGGACTCGGGTTCTTTGGACTTTGTTGCAATGTCTCTGGCTCATAAGGCCTGAAGACCTCATATAGGGGTCGAATAATTTCTGACACTTATTTTGTTTAAGGGTTCCTTCAAATATGTGAAACCTTGTTGTAACCCTGAACCCTAAACCTTGTATAACTCTAAACTTCATATGGCCCTCAACCTTTTATGTCCCGAAACCTTATATAATTTAAACCCGAACCTTATTAAGGCTCCTGCGTTAGCGACTAAGACGCTTTGGAAGAGCAGTGTCGTTTTGTACATGTGTTTGCCTTCTGAGTGTGTCTTAGTAGAACAACCCTAAGCCCTACACCCCTAATTAAGCCATAAGCCCTAAAACTGATCCAGAGATTCCCACACTGAGTGCTAAGACGGACAAGGCGGATCTTTAATGTAGGGACCTAAATAATTACCAATTTAATTTTGGGGATTCCTCAGCATGATGATAGTATAATGGGCCCCAAAACCCTATTCTAATTATTAAGGCCCCTACATTACCCGAAGGACTGCGCCAGGCATCCCCTTTGCTTCAAGAGAACACCAAATGAGGTCAACTCTGTACACCCTAATCCCTACCTGTTGCCGAAAAGACCTACCTTTGTAGGGTTCCTTATTATGGTTTCTATATGGGAGTTTCAGAAAATTAGGGTACCTTATTTTGGGGTCCTTATAATAAGGATCCTATCATTTAGGGTACTATATTAGGGTCCCTCCCCTGTTCTCGGAAACCCCATATGTAGCTTCTTGAAGGCTAGGTCTTTTGGGCCACAGGTAACGCCTAACGCCCCTTAGACTCCAGAGGAGTGGCTTCAGCTCGCGGGGGACAAGGTAGCTCCAGTGTCGGTTCCTTGGCGTTCTTCCGGTTGCCTCTGAGGACTTTAACTTTTTTGGGTTTCTATATGAACTATAATAGGTAGGCTAAAAGTTTAACTTTTAGGAGGGGTTCAGAAGTCAGCCAAGGTTCCCTCTTTGGGCAAGGACGATGCGCTGATCGTCATCGCCGCTTGGCCAGCAGCTCTTTGGGGCTTCTTTCCGGGATCCTTGAAGGGTTCCGTTGAAGGTTCTATACCCTAAACCCTAAACCCTAAACCGAGTTCTCAAGGAGTACAGTCGGGTTTTGGGGGGGGGGAGATACCCTAAACCCTAAACCCTAAACCCTAAACCCTAAACCCTCGGAGTTTTCTTGCAGCATGGAGATTTTGCTGCAGAGGCATCGGCCGAGGGTGTAAGGGTGACGTGCATAGCCAGATAGGACGAGGGTTTTAGTAAGGATAGGTTTAGGGCTTTAGGGCTTTAGGGCTTTAGGGCTTTAGGGCTTTAGGGCTTTAGGGCTTTAGGGCTTTAGGGTTTTAGGGTTTAGGGTTTTAGGGCTTGGGGTTTAGGTCTTTAGGGCTTTAGGGGCTTTAGGGCTTTAGGATTTAGGGTTTCGGGAGTAGGGTTTAGGGTCTAGAGTCTAGGGCGTAGGAATGAGGAATGTTCCGGAATGTCGCCAATTTCCGATTCTCCGTCGCTCTGTAGCATACAGAGCATGGGCCAGATTTCGGGGAGGTTTATGATGAAGTGCTTGGTTTTTTTGTTTTAAGCTATCGGTGTTTCCCGAACTACGGGATATTGACCTCGATGCCACAGAGAGGTTTACGGAGCGTCTAAGGGTTGAAGGTCCGTGGCCTTAAGTTCTGAGGGTGAAGTGCCAGGTCCTTGAACCCCTTTTGGAGCTTGACCAGCTGAGGATATGCAAGCCGACTTCGTTCCCAAAGATTCCTCGCTGCTCGGCATGGAGTGCCGAAGCATTTTTTCACTTGGCGTTTAGGGTTTAGGGGTTTAGGGAGTGCTCTACCCCAACTAGTAGGCTCATCCTAGCTAGACTTTTCCTTGACCCAGACTCCCGGACGAATCCAAAAAGCAGATCCTCTCTACCCTAAACCCTACATGTTGTATATTCTTGACAGAACCTCCTTCAAGACGTGCATAACATCGAAATAGATACACTACCCCTACCAATGCAACCTAAACGAGACCAATAGGGCTCGTATACACTACCATTCTGGAATACCGCCCAACGCACCATCCTAGTCGTGTGTGCTTTTTTGTTTGTTCGGGGAGACCGACTTCCATGGTGCTAGAACCCAAAGCCCCAACAAAACCCTGTCATAATCGCAGAACCCTAACTTAGTGGCTGAGTAGGTAACCTTCAACTTTTTGGGCTCTTATAAGCCTACTATAATTCGAAAGGTTAACCTTTTTTTTGGCTAGGGTACTCAGCCCATAAGCTAAACCCTAAACCCTAAACCCTAAACCCAAACCTAAACCTCTTAGCCTCTTATTTTGTTCAGGCTCTCTTGAGGATTCCATCGGTCCGACAGCCTCAACCCGAGAGCCTTAGGTTCGCGTCTTTGGGGTCGAGGGCAGTCTTAGTTCAGGGTATCAGGTTTAGTGAGGACAGTTTAAGGCTTAGCGTTTAGGGGGCAAGGTTCAAGGTTTAGGTTTTGGGGTTCAAGGGTTTGCAGCTTTCGAGGCTTCTGGCAGTGAAATATGGGGGTTTCCGAAAATAGGGGACCCTAATATAGTACCCTAAATAGTAGGATTAGGGATCCTTATTATAAGGACCCCTAATAAAGGTACCCCTTATTTTCGGAAACTTCCAAATATGTCCACACCATGAACTCTGGTCTGACGACCTGAGCCTGACAGGGCGAAGCGCCAAACCGTAGACCCAACACCCTGAAATCCTAAGTACTGAACCCGATATCGGTGAACGAACGCCTAGTGCGTAAGTGTATATGTCATTGTATATTCGTCAACAATGCGATATGCATGTACGTGCGTGTACGTATACATATGGATGTATGAATGAATGAATGTATGAACGTGTATATATATATATAGGTAGATAGATAGTTACATATGATATATATATATATATATACATATATATATATATATACATATGTATATATACATATATACCATACAGTGCACCCGTGCTTTAAATGCAAGCAAGGAGCAATCCGAACGGCGGCCGCTTCGGTGTAGCCGAAGGTGCCAATGTCATCCCACTGATCTCCAGCCTGGTGGTCGCTCGGCCGATGGTACTATAGGGGCCTTAGTAAATAGAGTAGGGTTTTCTCGGCGTTCTTCTGGTTGGCTCTTAGGACTTTAACTTTTTGGGTTTCTATATGAACTACAGAAGGTAGGCTAAAAGTTTAACTTTTAGGAGGGGTTCAGAAGTCAGCCAAGTATAGGGGCCTTTGTAAATAGAGTAGGGCTTTGGGGCCCATCATACTATAACTATACTAAGGAACGCTCAAAACAGGGGCCTTGGTAAATAGAGTAGGTATTTGGGGCCTATGCTATAACTATAGTAAGGAACGCCCAAAATGTTTTGACCCCTACATTACCTACATTGCAACCCTTTAGTTGTCTATGTAAAGAGGCACACATACACACACACACACACACACCCACCTTCACCATGGTGTGATGTGTATCTGTATTCATCAAGAGATCTGAGTAAGTCTTCAGCATGTTTGTACGCACATATACGTAACAAGCGGGGCAAGCAACCAAGCAAGCAAACACACACACACACGCACACACACACACACACACACACACACATGCATGCACCCACACAGATACATGAACACATGCATGTGTATGTACGTGTGTATATATGTAAATTGCACTGCAAACTCTACCATAGTTTATGGACTTCAACTTCCACGAGCAGTTTTTCAAAGTCGTTAGGGTGTGGCGTTTGATGGATGAGGGCTTGATTGTAGAGTCCAGAGAAGGCGGTGGCGGATTAAACATGATGCCATGCAGAAGCTTAAGTAACCTTAGTAGCTGAGTGAGTACAC
>CAJNDV010035407.1:0-12646 GCA_905221635.1 Symbiodinium sp. CCMP2456
GAGAGTATGTCGGAATATAGGTCCGTATTTTTCGAGCGAAAAAACGATTTTCAGTATATTATTTATGATTATTAAGCATTTTAGCTGATATTTACAGAAATCAAATATAATGGCTAAATTTACTATTAATATGTTCAATGGTAATTGATATATATAATTTTGTGGTAGATATTTGGTTTTATGCTTCCAAATCATCTATTAAGAGATATTCGGGTCTGCCACCCATCTCATTTCTCTTTAGATATAATATCAATCATATCTTATTAAATGAAATACCATATTTAGGTATTATAATTTTGACTCTCTCCTCCATATTCTTTTTTAAATCATTATTGGGAGTTTAAAGTATTTATAATCTAATAAACTTTATTAGATCTATGCTCAAACTCATAATAAATATATTAAATATGTCATCAATATATTCTAATCAGAATTCAATATAATTTGCAATCGATTATTCTCCTTCGAGATAATGGCATAAATTCTACGATTTCCCTTGAATATAGGGGAAGCGACAAGAAATCTTTTTCCCCCCATTACTTCCCCCCAAACCCCAAAACTCTAAGCCTTTTAACTCTATACTTTAACCTAACCTAGTTTTAAAAATACTATCTACGCGTATTATTCTTATAGCAGCTTGCTTTATAATCAGACAAATATCTCTTTATTAGAATATCCGAACCTATAGTAAAAAAAATAGGAAGCACCAAAAAGCAGAAAGCCCTCAAATCCGGACCCATAATACGACGTTTTCTAAAAATATATATTCATAAAATAAAAATAGAGACCATATAAATAATAAATATTTCTCGAAGAAACGAATACCAACGAATTAATGAATTTATAATTCTAGAAAAATTTGAAATAGATAAATATAATTCTAGTTATTTGAGATCTCTGCCAATCTCTAGAGATAATTTTTGATCTATTAACGAATACCCTCTCTTCCCTCCAGTATTGTGCGATGGCCCGCAGGGTTCTTCCGAAGCTATGCCGTTTCGGCTGTGCACGCCTTGAGCGAACCCAGCCGCAGACTAATCGCCTCTAGACTCTAGCACCAAACGCATCGCCAATTTCTGACGACTCAAGATTTTGAGTCGTGAAGATCGGCGCTCTCATTGCTTCAATTTGACTGCCGACCACACTCCTCAGCAACTTTGTTACAGGTTAGTCTACCGCGATGATATAGCTTTCAACGATAGAGGAACCAGCCTGCCAGTACATGGCACTGCCGTTCAACACTGCAAGCTCGAAAAACGAACAGCGGATCCCGTAACTTTCGCTTATCCAGCAGAGCAGCATATGCCGCTCGCATCTACTCCAAGCGTTTGAACATGTAGAAGCTGACGCCTTCGCCATCCTGCGGCCAAATGGCTCATTGCTGATCAGCAAGTTCAACGAGTTCTGTTTGTCGGACTTACATTGCTTTCGGAAAACTCAGGCCATTCCAAAAACAAATGCATATTACATGCGGCCATCAGCCTACGGTCAAAACCAGGATATCCTGCACCTGGCAACAGCTTCTGAGATTCAGAGTTCTGTGAGCTCTTGCGAAACGCCCTTTCCTGAAGAATTCCCCGATGCTCGATAGCTGCGGATTCAAAACCTGTCCAAAGCATAGGAAGTCTTGCTTTTTCCCCAAACAGTCTGGAGTTTATCTGTGAAGGGGGAATGGTTGGCGTGGCCGCGCAGAGAAACGCTGCTCGGCGGGGCTCCGAATGTCAAGTACTGCCGAATTTCGCAGGCACTTGGGGGAAACATTGTGGCTGTGCCCCTGAAATTTGGCCGTGGTGGCTCGATGGTCTCGTGGTAGTCTTCAGGTGCTCCGTGGTCTCCTGCTGGTCTGCTGGTCTCTTCGCCTGGAGTCTCCTGGTGGGCTCTGAAATCCTTTGGGGTCCTCCTGGTGTCTGCTGGCTGTCGTGGTGCTCGTTCCAGGACACACTCACAGAGACGCACAAACACACAGACACGCACACGCACACGCACACACACACACACACCCACACCCATGCCCAGCACTCAGTTAACAAACAACGGACATCGACCGCAACATGCAGCTGCAATGGGACGCTAGCCTTTGCTCTGCAAGAAGCAGCATACCAACAAACACGCCAAGAAAGACCCGACAAACTCGCTGCACGGAGGGTGGCGAGAGTGCAAAATGTGTGTCGGTTAGTTTCCTCATCGAGAATCCTGTCGGGTGGCGGCAGTTGTCGGTGTGTTTACCAATACTTAGGTTGATGTTGGACAGGTTCACGATGGTCACCCATGCTGTTTAGCTGGGGCCACCTCACGGCCCGCGTGGATTTGATGCACTGCAGCACCTGGCCTTCTCTTGCTTCCTCACCGTGTAGCCGGTGCTGTTGTAGAGATTGAAGGCTGCTGCATCATCATCTGTATGCAGATAGATTGCGCTGCCTTGCCATGCTGTCCTCAGGGTTCGTCAACTCAAACGGGGGGAGATGCAAGGCAAAGCAAGAGCGGGTATCGAACACGGAACGATCAGATGGCCTCCCGGTGCGGACTTGCAGCTGCATGTTACACTCACTGCAAGCTCTGAGTCTGAATAATTAGTCCTTTCTCTCTGTGCCGCTGTACGACAGAACGTTCGAGCCCCTGAATCCGGAGGCAGGTCTGGAAGAGATTCAAGATTCTGGTGTAAACACGCTCAGGGTCTGAACCACAGCGACCACTTTCATCGAGCGGTGCCGTTCAAGATGACTAGACATCGAGACGTTCACGATAGGCAGAACGACATGTGGCAGTGGCACTCCCAGTCCTGCAAAATGCCTCCACCAAATTCAGGAGCTTCTTGCCAAGCCCGCGTCTTCGGTAAGCCTTTCCGGGGTCGATACCGCACTTGGAGTTCTACTCTACCACTCCTCGTTGGCTGCAAAAGCGAACCTTGGACACACACAAGTTCTTGAGGTATGGCTCCAGCGCTGCGCTGCGCCTTCGCCAACCAGGCCGTTCAAGATAGCATTCTGATGCCACGAGTCAGGTGCTACGGCCCCAGCAAGAAGACCAACGTTCCCGGCCTGCTGATCCCCTCTGGCTTCTGCATGCAAATCTCAAAGTATCCGATTGGCGGCTTCTCGACGCCCTTCTCGCGAAGAAGAACCTTCGAGCCAGGTGACGTTCAAGACGGGACAGGCCGACAAAGCTTCTTCCGAGCAGCTCCGAGGTTCCACTCATCGTTGCTCGGCCGCCTGCCGGGGCGTGGGGGGAGTTGGGGAAGTTTGCCGGGAAGTCGGGGTCGCGGTCGTGCTTGGGTCGCCTCAGACTGGGCGACGAGAGCAGGCCCGCCAGGCGCTTTCGCATCGCCCCAAGGGTCATCTGCCGCTCACTCAAGGACACCCAGCCGTTCCACAAGTCGCCAAGCGGGTTCCCACCATCAACCATCCTCGCAGGATCTCACAGGATCTCGCTGAAAATCGTGGCCTGCAAGGCTCTGCTTGTAGCATCCGGCCTGGCTTGGATGGCGCGCTGGAAGCTTTCATCGACCAAGTCTGTCAGCTCCTGCATGTCCGAGTCTTCGGGCACGGCCAGTTCCAAGTCCAGGCCCTCTCCTTGAGCCATGAAAGTCTTCAGTTGCACCAACTCAACGACCTCCGGACTTTGCAGCCAAAGCAACCAGCCCTGCAAGCAGTGTCCGCTGCCTCTCGCACCTCGCAGATCTCGGCTTAAAGTCTCGGCATGTCTCTATCTGACAGAGAGGCACCTCGACTGGCAGGTCGGCGCCGCCTCCAACCAGGTTCCAGGGGATCGCGAGCCGTCGCCCGGAGATCGCCCGCGCCCGCCACCTCTCTGAGCTCCATGCACACGGCTCAGAGCCGGAGCCTCACTTCGACTCACTTCCGTGGTTACCCTCTTTCCCCGTTTCGGCTCCCGGCTCCTCTCGGAGTGAAGGCTGCTCGGCTGCCCAGGCCAAAGCCCCAGCAGAGGGCGACGGCACAGGGCAAGCAAAGCCCGAATCGGAAGCTTCGCTTCCGCGCCATGATCTTTGCAACTGGCCCGGTCTTCAGCCAGTGACCCGTTTATGATGTTACGGCAATGGTTTTTGAGTAAAGACTATGGGTGATGTGGTGCGATATACGAGTGCGTTGTTGCACCAGGGTCGGGCCGGGTCAAGCCTCCTAGTTTCACCGCATGGACATGTGTTTTTCTTGGGATGTGTTCAGGTGCAGCGACTGCAATCTCGCCAACAATCCTATCCCTCATCTTAACAGTCTTCTGTTGTTCATAAGATATAAGCGCTTTGCCTGCACACTTCTGAGCCAACGCTGTGAAGAAGGCTGCATGAACACACCACGACCTAGCCAGAACGCGACAGCTGTTTGATGGCTCCATGTGTGAAGGCACCGCTGCATCCTCCCGATGAATAACACACAGAAACAAGTACAGTATGGTGATGGTATGATTGGTGTAATTAGCCGCATCCTCCCTGCCCAAACGGAACCATCTTTCTGCCAGTCAATGGAAGCGGCTTTGGCTATCCAGCGCCTCTGGCCAGCCTTGCAGCGAACGAAGACCCGCCGACTACCGACCACGAAGAGTCACTTCAACTGTTGCAACCCGGCAGGCGTGACCGCGCGCTTGCACGTGTAGGGATGCAAAAATGCAAAATCGCAGATGAGGACATGGACCTGACATTTACGAAGTGTGCATGCATGCAGTTCTGCTGTGAATCTGGCAATGATGATCATAAATGGATGATTGGTATTGCTCATGATTCCGGTCATCCGATGCTCAGCGCTGTCCATGCCAAGTTGCTTTGATCTTGCGCCTTTGGTCTTTGTGGTCTTTGATTGCAAGCGCGGCAGGAACCATCGCCCACATCACGAAGTCACTGTGCTCGTCGTACACGCGCAGGCAGGCGCCAGTTTTGGTATCCCAGAGCCGGGCGCTGTTGTCCTCAAGGCTCATGAAACACGAACCGTGTGGAATTTCACCCTTCTTGCCAAGATGGTGGCCCTTCAATCCATCAGAGGCATCCGAGCCCCAGCACGACTCAATGCAGCAACAATACAGCTGCACACATCGTTCACAACATTGTTGACATATGATATCTTGCGCCAAATCAAACGGCGAATCTTTAGAACGGCGACGAAGAAGCTTTCCAGTGTTCGGGAGCCGTGAGCACCGCAGCGCGGCAGGGCTGTTGGTGTCCCGTGCTGACAGAGACGGAAGCAACAAAACAGTGAGCCAAAGCATAAGCAACCCACCACCCAATCAACCCAACCCTGCTTCCTGGACAGGCCGACCCAACTCCTAGCGTAAAGAAACTCCTGCACACACACCCACACACCTGGAAAGCACAATTCGCTTTAGTCAGAAAGGCCTTCCTCGCACTCCAGAAACTCATGAGCCAACTGGATTGTGGAGTTCAGAAAAGAAGGGAAGAAGGGACGCCAATATGCCGCCTAAACGGTGGGTGTTTGTCAAAGACACCCAGAAAGAGACTCCTCATTTGACGATTTTGACAAACTCACGTCAGAGCTAGAAACCTCTGTACAAGTCAAAAATGCTAGCGATCTAGGTCTGCACAGACGCATCCCCGCTGGCCAACTGGTTCAAGCACTGCTTGACTTTCCCTGAAATTCACACTCGGAAGGGCCTCAATCTGTTGATTCGCGGTGGGGCTACGCAAGGTTGTCGCAGTTAACACCAGTCCACAGAACACGAGCTTAGGGATTTAAGTTTCTCAGACGAATCCAAAGCGCGGGACGGCAGTTGACGGCCGAGTCGCCCGGGAGCACGTAACAATCTTGGCGAGGCCATTGACGAAAGACGCCATGTTGACCCATTGCGAGTGACCCGTGAAGGTCTGTATGCAAGTTGCCGACTGCGAGTTCCACAGTTTTGCCGTCCAGTCTGCTGAAGCCGTCAGAACCATAGTCTGCTGCGGACTGAAAACAGCCGATCGCACATACGCCCAATGCCCTGTGAAGGTCCGCAGGCAGGCTCCTGGCACGCACACAGCTCCGAATCCTCGCGTCTGACATGGGATTTCTCATGTCAGGTTTTGACGGATTGGTTTTAAAGGATTGCTTTAAAACAATTCGAGCCTGTTGATGCAGACCAGAGCCTGGCTGTTTTGTCAGCAGCCGCTGACAGGATCTGATCGCCACCGGGCGAGAAGACCGCTGTGTTTACCTGCGCAGGACCAGCAGAACCAGTCGAGTTCCAAAGTGGACGCGCGCAAGCTGAGTCTGAGTCGCCCACCCAGCCATAGTGGCCCTCAAGTGTTCTGAGAAGGACCGGCGCCTCAAGCGCTCCAGTGGAACAAAGAGCATCTGCCAGAGCCTTGTGCGGCGAAGGAGCTCTAGACTCGTCCGACGAGTCGAGCTGCCAGATCCGCAGTGAGCAATCCGAGGATGTTGTGACAATGGTTTCTCCGTCCGGTGAAAATGTCGCGGAACGCATGTAGTTGTCCTCGTGCCCTTTCAAGAGCCATTGTACCTGTGACGAAGAGGACCCGCCGGTCGTTTACTAACCACGGCTTGCCCTTTGATGCAGACTACGAAGTTTTAGCTCTGCAGCCACAACGAAGGCGGCCTTGCCGATCCTCCATCTCCACATGCAGGCAGCTCCATGTGCAGAGGCCGTCCTGATTCAAAGACATGCGCAACCCACTGAGAGGCATCAGCTACTTAGTAACCCTACTTCTTGCTACAGTGCAGAGCCGTTCACACCGCGACACAGCTGGGACCACTGTTGCAGTGCGAAATGGAGACGAGGGGCAGCACTGACTGGCCATTCGGTGAAAATACCGCCGTGTAAAGGCCACCCTCTTGGCCCTTCAAAGTTCGGATCGCTTCCCCTCTGGCCACCTGAGGCAAGAAGATGCAGAGAGAATTCTGCCGTGATTCGCAAGATCACAGTAGCAAAAGATGGCTAAGCTCTGCACGCACCACACTGCAGCGACACCATCATACGCAGCCGTCAACAGATACCTGCACAAAGCAAGAAGGACGCCCGATAGAAGATGCCATCAAGGCCGAGAGCCATTTGCATGCAGGTTTGATACTGACATGCTCTCAGACCGAGAATGGCAATTTCGCGAGCAGTGCGCGGGCTTGCGCATGGGACACCACGGCGCGGGACGGGAAACGCAGGAGCGGACTCTTGCCAGTGGGCGACACGGGACCAGACGCAAACCTAGAGAAAAAACGTCTTGAAGCGGCAGGATACACAGCCACGGCCTGTAGCCCGACCCAGACCACTCAACTCGATGCCCTTACAGCTGTTCAGAAATTATACGCGCTGGACTGGTAGTGCAGGTGTGGGCTTGTTAAGACTTTCCACATGGATTGAAACCCAGCCATCACTGGACATGCAGCATCAAGTTGACCAAACACGCCCGTCGTGGCCTCCCGTCTGACGACACGGCGACAGACATCACAGGGCCCTCCTGCTTGAGGCTGCGCCAGCAGCGCCCTGTTGAGATGGACCAGAACTTGGTGGTTCCGTCATACGAACCTCAGAAGCAACAAGCCAGCCCGGCTTGCTTGGAAATCATTGTGTTGCTCTCGATCCACATGTAATACGCTCCTGGCAAATAAACAGCCCGAGCTGCTGGTCAGCAATGTTCCAGGCCGAGGCCAGCGAGACCAGCCTCTGCGTGTCTTGACAGGCTTAGAGACGTCTTGGGGGAATTGAATGGCCAGGTCAGTGAAGCAAACGGACATGTGCAGGCTCAACCCCATGGCAGGCGCAGCTCAGACTGGCCTCGCTGAGAAGACATCATGGCAAGTGCCATCGAGGATCCATCACGCTCGTTTGAGGAAAGCTCCATTGCTCACGGCCAGTGTTTCACATGTCGCGCTGCTCTTGCTTGCATCATTCTCTTCTCGCGCCATCGTCCGACAGTTCACCCGATGCATTGCTTCTGCTGGTATCAGTATGGCTAGTGATGCCAGCCTCAGTCCAGTCAGCTCAAGCTCCATTGGTCTTGCAGACAACGGCGGGTTCGCAACGAGTTGCACCCAATCAATGCGAACACAGACAGTTGAAGAAATTGGGAAAGTGAGCGATGGACCGTCAGCTCACGCCCTTCACTCGCAGTGTTGGGTAAATGATGAAGTGAATCCCCTGCAGTCCCTTAGAATTTCGGGGGAGACACACACACACACACACCAGCATGCTCATGCACGCACACGCACAGAGGCAAACACGCTCTCTCGCTCTCCCTCACACACACAGATATTTTGAGCCTCGCACGCCTGTGGCAACTGCATACTTCTTCCAAGTTCAGAAGTAGATGCTGCCGAAAATCTGTTGCATCCGCACGCTTGTGGCAACAGCGTACTTCTTTCAGCTTCAGAAGTACTTCGTGCCGAAAACCTGTCGCGTTCGTCGCAGCCATCTAATTTCTTCTCATCTCTTCTAGCTCAGCTGTCTGGAAATGTGTTCTTCTCTGTGGCTGAATGAAGCTGCTACTTATCTGCAAAGAAGGTTCATGGACTTGGCAGGTTAAAAACGACTCCTGCCTCCTCGTCAAACTTCTTCTTCTTCGCCGCCCGGCTCTCAATCACGGGTTCTGCAAGGGATTCTTCCAAAACTGGGGTTCTCTTTCAGGTACCTGCGTAAACAAAAACCACTGCACCACGATATGGCGACAGCTACTCATGAGGAATGTAAGTCAAGGGGGAGCCCTTTTACTACTTACAGGCATAAACCAGTATTGGTCAGGTTTGCCCCCTCGTGCCACACTTCGTAGGATAGATCCCAAGTGCCACACTCAGGCTCCTTGCAGCCACCGCAGATCTGTAAAAGCCACGAGAGGTATCCTATCAGTGGTAGTTCTACGGAGAAGCGATGTCTACTGAGACAGTCAGTTTGCTATTTTCCATGTGCTCTTCTTCGTGTGGTTTTCTCCCTGTCAGTCTAGATCCTCCCATCCGGGGAGCGCTGCCCGCCTTCCACGCCGGGCCGCAGCACCGGTCTGTCGAGTCGTCCTGCCAAAAATAGAAGCTTCTTTGCAGTAGGGCTAAGGGGTATATTATTATAGTCAGTATTAGAGTCCTTATTCCTGACCTTGTCTCTGACTCGTGGAGAGTGGGCTGAACTGTTGTCCGTTTTGGCAAGCTCCAAATGCAAGAAGCGCAGCAATGAATGCTTCCACCGCATGTTTCGATGCACGGCAGACCTGTCTGCAGGGGCAAAGCTTTCAGAAAACCTGCCTTTGGCAGCTCAGAGAGCCTCTTCGAGGCTTTGGTGTCCCCTTAAGCTGGCTATTTATACAAGCGGTCACACCAGATCGAACCTGTACGGAACGCGGAGTTGCTTCAGTGCAGGGCTCCGAGCCATCCATGAGTTCTTCACGGGCAGCACTTCTATGCTAAAGGAGGTCGAAGCACCAAACAGAAGCATCCCAGCGACTTCGCTGCGCCAGCCAGCAGCTCCAGCTCAAAATGCTGAAGGCTTTGGCAGTCTCTGCATGATGAAGCACGAGTAGATTAGCTCCGTCAGTAAGCCCGTTTGAGAAGCGTACTTAACACCAAGCCTTCAGCTGTTGGCCAGGCCAAGTTACGTTAACTCCTGAATCATCTTGTTCTTCGACCTCGGCTGATGCACATCAGCTTCGTGTGGCACCTTGCCTGTGAGTCTTGTGAGCGGCCAGTTCCAGCCGAACAATACTGGGCTACAGACAATCTTGCGCTTGAGGACTGCAGGTGCGATTCAATCGCTCGTGTCAGCTGCTTCTGGCCCTCAGCAGCTGAGGTTTTGGAGTCTGCGCAAAGTAGAGCAACAGATCATGCGAATGGCGTCTGAGGTGGGAGCTGCACAGATTACGTTCAGTCTGACTCACGTCGTCGATCCAGAAGCACTGTTCCAAATCAAATATATGATGTGGTGAGTGCATGAAATGAATATCAGCATTGCTGACACTACGTCTTATTGCTGCCGAAGAGAAAAACAGACATGGACGATGAAAGTGAGGTCGAGAGCCCATAGCGAGCCCTGAAGGTAGCCCCGTTCGTGTCTACTGTGATTGCAGAAACCAGGTCAAATTGCATCCTCCCAAATGCTTGCCAAACGTCTTGCAAGATTTCTTCCTTAGCTTGCGATGGGTGAAATTCAGGACCGCACGTTCGCCCTGCGTTCAGATGTTCAATCTGGAGACCACATGTTCCGCGCACCGCTGTTCATGAATGAACATACTGCAGGAACAATACTACCAGATACTATCATGACTGACTTGTCTTAGCTCTCGGATTCAAGACACCTTTTTCATTTGACTACACCCCTCTTGCAGGCTCAAGTTTCGGGCGCCATTCAAAACTGTCTATTGCAGCGAAGATTCGACGTCCCAGGATTTTGCAACACCCTTCAACTTGAAGATGCCATTCACAAACTCGTCCTTGGTGTGTGAAGCCAGATTAGGCTGCGCGGTGCAAGAGGGCGTGCTCAGGCACGGCACCCGAGGGGCACAACACACCAGAAGGCCCACCACAGACAAAAGATATGGCAATGAATGTCAAATCCCTCGGACACACGAGTTCGACAGGGAGCGTGACGCGTTATGCGTTTCAGTATGCATTTGTCAAGCGACATGCCTCAACACGCGATTTGGTAATATACGGTCGGCGGGCCATCTCACCCCTGGATGCATGCAAAGAGCTAGACAAGGTAAACTCTAGTGTTTTCCCGAGACGTGCCTTGCTTTCAACATCGACATTTGCTAAACGACTTGTCTTATTGCCTTGTCTGTCTTGGCTTTGTTCGTCAACACCGGACAAGGCTCTTCATTGAGTCTTCCGTCTGCATTCTCATCCAACCTTAGCGCAGCACATGAAGAGCAACTGACCTTCACGAAGGAAGCAATTCAAGGCCACTTCGACCAGATCCGAGAAAGCAGGCTGATAATGCTAGTATCGGCTCAGGAGCTTCTTGAAAAGAGACCAGCTGCTCTCTGGATAAATCTCCAGCAGACCCATCATCCCTGGCGCGCTTCAGAGCTCTGGGCGTAAAGGAATCTGTCATTCACATGATGCACATGAAGACTTTGACTTCTTGCTGCTCGTCTGTTTGATTGGAAAACGGGTTCGCTCTCTACATCTAGATTAAACTGGACGTGAAATAAAGTAACGTGCTTCTTGGCCAGTACACAGACAAGCCTTGGGCCGTTTCATCGTTAAACTTGTCTTCCAGTTCCTCGGCTGCCATGGTCATTTGTGCACTGTAAACCGCAATAGTCCCTGTAGGTCAGCCACCGGAACAGATAGCGTGTGCCGTATGATTTATGTGCAGGCTGCCAAGATGCTGTGAGCGCTATGTAGCCTCGCTTTTCCCTGAGTCGAACGGCTTGTGCGAGTCGAACGGCTTGCGGATGAGCTTTCTTTGACACGATGCACCAAGCGTAAGATGAAAAACACTCATGCTGTGGCGAGGTGCCTGTCGAAGATGCGAAATAAGTTCCGGATCAGATCGGTTTGGCGATCCTTCTCTGCCTGATCACTATGACCCGTATAACGACCAAGTCAGGCTCGTCAAAGCGAGCGGCTTGCAAGCTGCGACGCATAGGTTGCAAATCACATAGACTGCAGCTGAAGCACAAGCAAGTGCTGCATTAAAAATTGTGGATCGTTGCGAGAGCTTTCCTCAGTGGGGCAGCACGAGCATTGCAAAACGCCAACCCATCTAGCTATCACAAAACGAATTCGAAGCTTACATACTATGTTGCGCAGTTTGCACAGTGGTGGTACTATCAGCTATGTCGGTTTTGTGGGCGAACCTGCTTCATCCTGCGTCTACGCCCCAACCTGTCAAAATGCAAAACCACGTCCAAAACCGCCACGCTTTCCCACAGGCATGCAAACATGGCAACGAACTGAGCGGTACTTGTGTTTGCCAAGTTGCGACAGCTACTTGACAGAAGATACCTGTCATGACCTGGTCGTTGGGTCCACGGACGATGTTGTAACCCAAGAAATCACACGACGACTCTGTTCGTGGTTTGAATTTAAGGTAACACACAACTTTCGTCCCGAATGCAAGAAACAACCTCACTAAGGCTCGACACGACACCCAATATGGCTAACTGGCAATCTGCAAACTTTCAACACCCTCACCTCTTTGAATCAAGCTGAGGTGCATTGAGCACAGCGAACATGCAGAATGCAATGTACGCTGTAAACCTTACATCTCGCACAGCGGCAGTGGCTTCCGTTCGACATGTCACTTGGTGCCAACACGAAACGCGGCAACCGTGTTTCTGTCATTGTGTTGGTCCATCGTCAGGGAACATGTGCCGGACGAAGAACATGCATTGACATTGCTGTTAACAAATTGTGTTGTCCGGAGGTCAGAAGCAGGCTTGTTCTGAACTGTGCATCGCGGCGAATGCAGAACAGGCGAGAAAATCCCCCACGATGTACATTTTGTTCCATGACGTTTACCAGAAAAACATGGAATCAGTTCTTTCGCCATCGCGTGGAAATAACCTCTTCTGCTCCATGTTTTCCTGCGGGCACCTCCAACGCATTCCGGCTTCAATGGTTAACATTATGAAAACCGACCCTGGCATATGCCAGACATGCAGGAAAGCGTTATTTCCATAAAAAAAGCGTTCTCAAAAAGCGTTCCCAAAAAAAAGCGTTTCCAAAAAGCGTTCTCAAAAAGCGTTCCTAAAAAAGGCGTT